>NMUG010006864.1:0-12364 GCA_002855965.1 Monotropa hypopitys | reverse complement strand
AATTTTGGCAATGATTGGGTCCCACACCGACAAGTTTCTAGGGTTAACACCAATCGGAATACCGAGGTATTTTATTGGAAAATTAGAGATATTTCATCCCAATATTTGAACAATGGAATCGGTAGATCAATTTTGTTTCAACGTAGGGCAAATGCATGATTTGGAATAGTTGACTTTAAGACCGGAAACCATGTAGAAACAAGTGAGAATGCGACGAATATTGAGAACTTCCTCAAGATCTTCTTCAAGGAATAATAGAATATCGTCCACAAATTGGAGATGCGAAATGGTTAACCCTCCAATATTAATTCCTTTAATGATTCCCGCCGCCTTAGCCCTTTCAAGTAGGATGTTAAGGCCTTCGATGGCAATGTTGAATAGTAGAGGGGACAAGGGGTCCCCTTGTCGGAGTCCACGCTTAAGAGCAAATTGACAAGATGGCGAATCATTGATAAGAACCGATAGTCTAGAGGAATTCAAGCATTCGTTAATCCAAGATATCTAGACCGAACCCATGCCCATGCTTGCCATATTTCTTTGGAGGTAGCACCAGTTAACACAGTCGAAAGCGCTCGCGAAGTCAAGTTTCAGAATGATGCAACGCTTCTTATCCGCTTTCATCTTGTGAATAATTTCGTTGGCAATGAGAATGCTGTCAAGAATGTTCCTGCCACCCAGGTAGGCAGATTGTACCTCAGGAATGATGGCGCTTGCAACCGCATGAAGCCTCCTTACGAGTACTTTAGACAAGATTTTATTGAAGCAGTTGATAAGAGCAATCGGCCTGAAGTCATTGAAAGAAAGAGGACTGTCAGTTTTGGGAATTAAAGCAAGGAAGGAGGAATTAAGACCCGCTGGAATGCGCCCTGATAGGTGGAATTCCCTGAAAAAGGAAAAAACGTCAAGCTTGATAAAATCCCATGCTTTCGAGATGAAACTAAATGAGAACCCGTCTGGACCGGGAGATTTGGATATATTGCAACTCCTCATAGCGGATTCAATTTCATCGTGATCGAAGTCGCGTTGCAAGAAGTCTCTTTGGGCAGTGGATAATAATCTTGGAAAAGGACCTGCAATAGAAGGCCAAGATTTGATGTCATCACTGAATTTTTTTTGAAAAATGATACCGCTTCCCTTTTGATAGTAGCTGTGTAATGTGTCAAGGTGGCCACTGTGGGCAGAATAAGTTATAATACTTATAAGGTGGCCACTGTGGGCAGTTCGGCAATTTTTCCAATAAGCGTGTGTATCCTAAGGTGGCCAGTGTTGGAAGTTCGGTATAAGATCCAACAGGCTTGTGTATAGCCTAAGGTGGCCAGTGTGGGCAGAAATAATAATGAACAACAAGTATAGCCCATGGTCTGGCCTTCGGGCAAGTGAAAAAAATATGAACCATGTATGGTAAAATATTAATAAACAACGAATATAGCCAATTGGGATGGCCTTTGGGCATGTGAAAACATTTGAATCATAAGATGTGTGTGTTCACCCCAGAGTTGTAAATATGTGATTGTCCTTTATAGGAAAGTAAGTGGTTGGGAATGAGAAGTAAACTTATGTGTTAGTACAAATGCTTATACATTGCTTAAATGTAGCATTGATGCATCTTGTCAACGGGAGAACATAACGAATAATAATTACCCTTTGTGGAATTGGTAGAATGAACATTCCTTGGAAATAATGAAGTGATCATGTTTAAAGTGGTCGAATGTGTTAATGTGTTGCATGTGGACCTTTAGAGGTTAATGAGTAATTGTAGAGGGCATTTCACACCCTACTTATGTGGACTATTGTATGGTCACACTTACGTTGTAGACGTTGAGATAGTGTAGACAGTCCCTTGGAGTTGTCCCCCTCCTTGGGCATAAACTAGTAATAATGTGAATAAGATAATTATGGTTTAATTATCATTGAATTGAGAAATGGATATTATGGAATCATATGAACAAGACAAGGCAAGAGATATGCATGATTTGGAAAACGAGCAAAACATGTAAAATTATTAAGTTAAGCTTATGTTAGCTTCTTTGTGCTTTTAATTCAAAATTATCCTGTTATATTAATTAATCTCTTGTTAGTCATATGTTTAGATATCATATCTAACAAACTTTGGATTTCCTTGCTTGTTTGTCTTTCTTTTCTTTTGGCTTGGAAATCCAGGTCATGGAGGCTTGAGGTTTGGGTCCACTACAGTCAGATTCGAGCAGCGTTAGCCCGTCAGTGGGAATTGCAGTTGTTATAGCAGGTGGTTGTGTTGGCTAGTATTTGTTAGCCCTTTTGGTATAGTTAGTAGTGATAGCCTGTTGGGCTTATGCAGTTTTTGTAGTTGTTTTATTTAGGCAGATGAAGCCTTGTACCTATGTTAATGATTGTAGTTTTTTTTGGAGTTATAATAGTTGGGTTAGTTGAGTATTAATCTTTTATTGTGTTAAGTTGATTGGGAAGTAGTTGATTACTTGGAGTTTTCTATTGTGGAGTTTATTGTCGAGAGGTGTTATATTATCTTAAAGCATATTGCAATGTTTAATAAATTTTATCTTGTGGAAAAATGCGGTGAGTGGAATCCTTGAGGTTTATTTTACCTTGAGACTTGGGATGTTTGTATTGAGGTCTTTTTTGTAACGTTCTCCGTCCAATATTTATTTTAATTTAAATGATTATTGGGACGAGTCGTTACAACAACCCAAATACTAGTTTAACCTTCACTACTAGGGTAAAACAACTCTAAGGACCTACTAGAAGGACCCAAGAAAACTATGCCTCCAAGACATCACTTACTAGCTCATCCCAAATTAATTTTCAACCTTAAACATTGTTATGGATTGAGTTCACTTATAGCTTTGAGATATTTGAGTGATTGAAGTATAATTCCAATTCTCTCGACCTTGACCAAATAATGGAATCATATACATCCACCTTGACGAAAAAAGGATAACCAAATTTTCTTTATTATTATTATTATTATTATTATTATTTCACTGCATATTCCCACCTTGATGAAACAAGAGGGTCACGTATCTCAAACTTGACGAACAAGGGAGTAATCATAGTGCTAAGCTATCCTGGAACCCACCGACTAGTGTATCTCCCCCTTTGGCTAAAGACTTATTTCCTAGATTCTCACCTGTCGGTGATCACTAGATATTTCATGACTTATGGGAACACGTATCTTTCACTTAACACGTTCACGGATGATAAATATCACAATAGACACGAAATGTCCAATATCAATATTCATGCATTTTCATGCCTTTCATTTCATTTGTAAATCAAAGATCATGGATTCAAGATTGAGTATGAGTAGCCCTCGTAGGACACATCCCCGATATTTGACATTTATTGAGTTCATTGATTTAATCATTGGGTCTTACTAATTCCATGCTCTACCTTGATGAAATCAAGGGAGCTCATCATTCGCTTTAACTTTCAAAGTCATCACTTAATTCAAGACAGATACTCAACCTTGACGAGATGAACGAAGTGACTACCAATTTCAACACCTTCAACCTTGATGAAATCAAGGGAGGTCCACATCAACCTTAACACAATTAAGGGACTACCACATTTTTATCATGTTTCCACCCATTGACCTCTTAATCAAGCCAAAGTATATGATAGGAATTTCATCAAACACATATGGCCCACATGACATCGGGGTTACCTAGAATCTCAAATGACATCAATATAACTCACGGCCTTCATAAATCAAATCTATGGACCACTTGGGCATTTTCTCAAACACGTGATGGCCATTGAAGTCCAAGGCCACCCAAAGACCCCACAACGTCCCTATCACTCCTACAACCTCAATATTAACTCCAAATTCATTTTTTATTTAGTCAAACACTTGGCCTCCACAAATTTGAAGGCCAAGAATCTAGTCTCATAGACTTCTTCTAAGCACAAGACCAAGATCATATCCTCTCGAAACCAAGTTTACATGAACCCTAACCAACAAAACTCCATAAACTCAAATGGAAGATGAACAAGAGGGAAACAAGCCACACACATACACATACAAGATAGAAGAGAGGAGTTTATCCACCAAGAACACCAAGTCTTGAAATCCCTAGGTGAGAGTTTCTTCACACTTGCACAATCCAAGCACACTACCACGTAGATCTTATCGTCCTCTTCAACATTTGTGAAGGAGAAATTCTTCAAAGCCTTTCCAAAACCCTTGAAATGTAGAGAGAAGGGAGATAGTTTGGGAGAGAATAGAGAGAGAGATTGTGGTAGAGAGAGAGGCGAATGTTTTGAGTGGCAAGTTAGGGCTTTCTCTCCTTTTAGTTGTGTACAAAACACACTCAAAATGACTCTTTGCCCTTAATTTATCTTCCCAAAATCAGTCTGCCGTGGATGCATATCGATATGCAACAAGTCTGCATATCAATATGCAAACTTACTATTCACATTGAACAACTTGCATATCGAAATGCAAGAGAGAGGGCTATATCAAAATACAAGACTAGACGACCTGCATATCAAAATGCAGAGGGGATGTGAAGGGACGCATATCGATATGCAAGACCAGAAGGTCTATATATCGGAATGTAAGGCCTGGTATATCGAAATGCAAAGATGCGGACCAAGGAAGAGGGGAACAGAAGACCTGCATTTCAATATATGCCATGGGGCATATCGAAATGCAACACATGAATGAGGGAATAGATCAATGGCATTTCGATATATGCCTTATGGAATATCGAAATGCAGTCGTAGGAAAGGGGCTGCCTAGTGCTATATCGAAATAAAAAAGGGGGATTAGCACCGTCCCCAATGCATATCGAAATGTATGAGGAAGAAGTGGGGAATTGATGTGGAGTTCCCAGGCCACCCAACACGCACCCCACTCAACCCAAACCATCCTGATATCAACCATATCATCAAAATGAAGGTCCAATCTCCAAGAATTTATTATTTCACCAATGATTAAGGATTTCAAGAGTTAAAAATCAACCAAAATCCTTAAAATGGGATTAAATTTCCAAAATTGATTTATAAAATTTTGAGCCGTTACAATCAATTTCAATTTAATCTTCAACAATTAAGCAAGATTAACTTCAATATCATTCAATCTATATTACAATACACAACGCGTGGGCCCTCACATAAAAGTATATACATATAAAGATATAGACAGCCGTTGGATCAAAACCAATGACTAAGATCGAAGTTCTAATAATCTTATAACACACACCCATATATATTCCACAATGAACAACACACCCAACATTCCACACACATGCCATATATTCCACATTCACACCTGTATATACGACGAGCTCTCTCTCTCATTCCAACCCATGGTGAACTCTCTCTCTCTCTCTCTCTCTCATATACGATCGGCATCACCATCATCACCATTACTGATTGGAGAGGTGTTCCGTCGCCAATGGCTGGGAGAGGAGAGGTGTTTCGATTTTGAGTGTTTCGATTTTCATTCGAGTTCATTTTGGTGGTTCTGTTTTGGTTGGCTGCGAGCCTTGGTCCTATTTTGGGTCTCTCACTCTCTGAGCCCTTGGTGTTCTGATTTTGGGTGTTTTAATTTTGGCTTGGTTATTTCGATTTTGTTTGGTTGGTTTATTGTTTCTGGTTTATTTTGTTTGGTTATGTTGTCTGTGTTGTTGGATGAGCCCTCTTTCGAGGCTGTGATGTTGGTTGTTGCATTTTAGGGTTTTGGTGGGATTGAGATCTATGTTTTGGTGGTTGTTCTGTTCGATTTGTATGTTGTTGGATGAACATATTTCGAGGTTGTGATGATGTTGGTTGTACGTCTGTGTTGGTTTGGATTTTGCCTCTCTCTGTATTCTCTCTCTCTCTCGATGCCGACCACAGCCTATCTGTCTGATTGCGTGGTTTGGGGTTTCGGTTTCTAGTTTCTATTTCAGTTTCATTGGCTATGATGATTTATTGAGCCCCCTCCCATCTTGTTCATTTCTGGATTTGTGAGTTCATTTCTGGATTTATGATGATTGTTTCATTTCTATGTTTCAGTTCTGGCTATGATGATTTCTTGCAGCCATGGAGGGGTAATTTATGTGCTATAGCCATGGAAAAGCAAATTTGAGCCCCCTCTCATCTATGTAAACAAAGTATCCATTCTTAGTTCTTGGGTTTGGAACTATTCATTGTGGTTTTAGAACTGTTTGTACATGGGTTTCTTATTTTTGTTTTCTGAACTGTTCGTATCTGGGTTTTTGGATTCGTTGTGGTTTTAAAATTGTTCGTATCTGGGTTTCTTATTTCCATTTATTGTTTCGTTTTAATTTTTGGGGTTTCGTTTGAAGTTTCTGTATTTCCGTTTTCTGAACTATGTGTATATGGGTTTTGTGGATTCATTGGGGTTTTAGAACTATTCGTATCTAGGTTTCTTATTTCCGTTTACTATCTGAGTTTAATTTGTGGTTTTCGTTTAAAGTTTTTAGGTTCTGTATTTATGGATTTCGTTCTTGGTGTTGATGTTATGTTGGAGGTTGTGATGATAGTGCGTTGTGGCGGAGCAACTCATGTGGTTGCAACCATGATGGTAATCTGATTCATCGTACAATTTTTTTATAAATTCATTAATTCCATAGAGTAATTGTAAATTATTGTAATTGTAAAAAATCTATTGTACAAAACACAACTTTTGTGGGCCCACACATTTTCCATTACATTTTCGTCCACTAGATTGAGTGATGGGTTGGACAGTTGATGTTGGCCCAAAAGCAACCAAGAGGGGGGTGAATTGGTTCTAAAAATTTAAAACAAAAGAACAAGTATCAATTAAAAATAGTATAGATGAAAGAATCGGGATTCAAAAATCAAAACTCAAATGCCTTGCGTTACACCTAGATTTTTGCAATACGACAAAGATTTAGGTTTCTGGCTTTGAGATTGTTTCATGAATGCAGAATCAAAAAATAATTTGATTTACTAACTAAAAGTGAATCAAGAAATAGCACTAGAAATTGAAAGATAGAATAAGATAGCAAGGAGAAAAGTATAACAAGTGTAAGAGTAAGAGGGATGAGATAGAACCCGAGATTTATAATGGTTTGGTTGGGTGGTCCACTCTCAACTTTACATCCACTTCTTTCACAATATATGAGAATTCCACTAAGTTACAATCCTAGGGTGATTATCAAACCCTTACAACATTTGAGAACTCTTGAGGTGTCCTCCATCTTTTTCCCTTGAGGAGCTTCTGGGTGCTTCTCCAACCTTCACCAAGGAACAACCCTCCTTGATCTTTTCAAGATGAATACAGTGAAGAAACTTAGATTGTAATCTCCTTACAATGATATAGCCTTGAAATAAATATGACAAAGAAGACTCTTTACTACAAAAATATGAAAGTGAGGCTTGAAAGAGTAATTATGAGCTTGAAGGCTTAAAGACTTGAATGTATAAGCTTGAGAGAGTTGTTGGATGTCTTTAATGGCCTTTAAATGCCTTTAAATAGACTCTTGATCACAAACTAGCCGTTTATAGCCACTGAGGGCATTGTGGTAATTTACCAAACATTGAAATCTGAAGTCTGCACAAAATACACAGGCCGATATGGTACCGGTATACCGGCCGGCATACCGGCCGGTGAGCCAGTTCATTGATTTTTTCTTACTAAAACTTACTGCCCATATTTCGCCAAATCCGGTATAGGACGGGTATACCTACCGGTATACCGACTGGTGTACTGTCCAATATTTGCACTATCTGATACCTAACCGGTATGCCGACTGGAATTCCGGTTCCATTCCGATTAAGCTTCTGGACAGTATAAAAGTTAGAATGGGGCATGGCTTGTTACTTTTAGTTTGTTTTTGCAAAATCTACATTTTTCATAAAGAATTTTTTCTAAGATAGTAGAATCACAAGGATCCTTAGTTTTTTTGAATATATAGAACAATTGTGATACTAAGAATTTTCCTAAATATAATCAATTTCTCCAATTTGTGTAAGGAATCATTTTCATCATCAAAACTATAAAAATATTTCTAAAAAGACTTGGAGTCAACAATCTCCCCCTTTTGATGATGACACAAATTTAAAGAGAAATGATTTTAATTTAGCAATGAAATCTATTTAAGTAGATTCCTCCCCATAAACATATAAAGAACTTTTGAAATAACTCCCCCAAGCATATATAATCATATAAATTAATAAGAAGAGAATATTATTTACCATTTCATTGGTAAATCTTACCCATGACGCACATTTCTCTTTCTTCTCCCCCTGTGACATAATCAAAACATAGAACCATAGATATAAACTAACTGGTTCCCAACCTTCCTTCACCAACCAGTCACCACTTACCAGAGCCAACCGGAATCAGTTTCCACACCTCCGGAACCAGTTCCCACACCCATGCCACCAACCTGCTGCTGCCATTAACTACAAACCAAAACGTCTCCAATTCTCCTAATCTCCACTTTTACATCTCCAACTTCACAAAATAACAACAACAACATGTTCTAAACTTCTAGGCGTACTATATACTCAAAGTTGGGCTTCCTACAACCTTCAAACACTATCAAATCAGAAGGATTACTCTCTAAATCTAGAGATTTCCCCCCAAAACGAGAATGACTTTAAATTCACGATCTAGACAAATTTTTAGATGAAACAAGAATATAAAATAAATAAATAGCTTCGTACTTACGTCGTGAATAAGGTTGAAGGAGAGATCTTCCTTTGATTCTTACTCCAATGCCTTGAAATCTATGAATCACTCCCCTAGCCTCTTCTTCTTTCCCCTATAGCCTCCAAAGCACCAAGGGTTAAACATAATGATATATTAGACTAATCTCCTAACCCTAACCAGGTTTTACTACCCAATGACCCTTATGCCCCCTCCATTAACCTCAAGTAATTATAATATCTTTAAGAATCTGAAATAAATATTATTATTATCTAAACTCTTCCTTTCATTATTTATTAAATAAATAAAATTACATTGAAATTAATACGAGTGTGACAACTCACCCCTCCTTAAGTAATTTTCACCCTCGAAAATAAAAGAACATACCTGAAGTAAATAAATGTGGATACTTAGATTTTATCGTATCCTCGCCTTCCCAAGTGGTCTCTTCCACACCATGATGCTTCAAAAGCACCTTCACCCAACCAATAGTTTTGGAGCGCAAGACTTGTTCCTTTCGATCTATGATCTTCACTAGTTCCTCCGCATAAGACAAATCTTCGCGAATTTTAACTTCTTCATTTTGCAAGACATGTGAAGGATCCCCAATGTACTTGCGAAGGACAGACACATGAAATACATGATGTAGGCAGGACAATTCTGCATGCAAAGACAAACGGTAAGCAGTTGTGCCTATCCTCTCAACGATCTCATATGACCCAACATATCTTGGCGTTAGCTTCCCCTTGCCTTTGAAACAAATTACCCATTTCCATGAAGAAACCTGGATGAACACCCAATCACCCACCATAAATTTTAAATCTCTATGATGGTTGTCAGCATAACTCTTCTGCTGACTCTGAGCTATCCTCAATCTCTCCCGAATCAATTTTCCCCATCTGCAGATTGCTGAATCAACTCTGGACCCAACAACTAATGCTCTCCTACTTCACTCCAACAAATAGGCGTACGAAAACGCCTTATATACAAAGCCTCATATGGTGCCATGCAAATACTAGTTTGGTAGATGTTGTTGTAAGAAACCTCCACTAACAGAAGAAAAGCATCCCAAACCCCATGAAAATCAAGAACACACCCTCGCAATATATCCTACAAGATCTGAATAGTTCTTTCCCACTAACCATCGGTTTGATGATGTAAAGCCGTATTGAACTTCAATGAGGTTCCCAAAGTATGCTGGAAACTTTGCCAAAACCTCGATGTGAACTTCGGATCACTGTCGCTCACTATAGATACAGGAACTCCATGCAACCTGATAATCTCATCAATATATAACCTCGTATATCTCTTAGTGGTATAGGTGACTCGAACTGGAAAAAGGTGAGCCTATTTGGTCAACCTATCCAATACAACCCAAACCGAATCGAACCCTCGACTACAACGCAACAGTCCCACAACAAAGTCTATAGTTACGTGATCCCACTTCCATTCGGGTATCAATAGATTTTGAAGCAATCCTGTCGGTCTTTAATGTTCCACCTTCACCCTTTGGCAAGTCAAGCACTTGGACACAAACTCAGCAATATCCCTCCCTTCCACCAAAAATTTGCTCTAAGATTTCTATACAACTTATTGCCACCCGATGCATGGCATAAGCTGAAACATAATCATACACTCGCTACCAATTTTAAACACACTTTTTATACCATCAAGTACTTGTTGCTTCTTTTTCTTCACCATCTCGTCTGAATCCTGTTCCTCTCAGATACGATCTACAAAAGTTGGTCACACCAAGAATCGAGCCAATAACACATCCTTACTATCCAATTCCAATTCTACATTCAACTTTTTCACTTCACAAAAATTTTCAATTCTAGTACATCTCACACAAGACAAACTGCCTGACGACTTTCTACTCAACGCATCGGCCACTACATTAGCCTTTCAGGGATGATAATGAATCGAACATTAATAATCTTTAATAATTTCCATCCATCTCCTCTACCTCAAATTCAGTTCCTTTTGGGTGAACAAATATTTGAGACTTTAATGATCTGTGTAAATCTCACACGTAACACCATAGAGATAATGCCGCAATTGCTTCAATGCAAACACCACTGCTGCCAACTCCAAGTCTTAGGTGGGATAATTCAACTCATTTGGTTTTAGCTACTAAGAATCATAAGCAATCACTTTACCTCTCTGCATCAACACACATCCCAATCCACGCAAGGACGCATCACTATAAATTACCAAATTGTTAGTACCTTCCAGAACTGTTAAAACTGGTGACGATACGAACTTCTCCTTCGAAGTTCGAAAACTGTCCTCACATTCATCCTACTATACAAATATGACATTCTTCTGAATAAGTTTCGTCATAGGTAACACAATAAAAGAAAACCATTGAATGAAACGACAATAATACCAGACTAACCCCAAAAAACTCCTGATCTCAGACACACTAGTTGGTGTTGGCCAATTTACCACTGCCTCTATCTTATTGGGATCCACTCGAATGCCATCACTAGATATGACATGCCCCAAGAATACCACACTCCTCAACCAGAACTCGTAGTTACTGAACTTCCCAAATAATTTCTTCTCCCTCAAGGTTTACAACACAATTCTCAAATGATGTTCGTGCTACTCCTCGTTACGAGAGTACATAAGAATATCATCTATAAATACCACCACAAAAGAATCCAAATAGGGTTGAAAACCCCGATTCATCAAGTCCATGAACATTGTCGGAGCATTGGTAAGTCCAAAAGGCATAACTAAAAACTCAAAGTGACCATGCCGAGTACGAAAAGCTGACTTTGGCACATCACTATCTTTGATTTTCAACTGATGATAACCCGACCACAAATTAATTTTTGAAAAGATGGTTGCCCCTTTCAACTGATCAAATAAATCATCAATCCTAGGCAATGGGTACTTATTTTTAACCGTCACCCTATTCAACTACCGGTAGTCAATATACATTCTCATCGACCCGTTTTCTTTTTAACGAAAAGCACAGGTGCACCCCATGGTGAAGAACTAGACTGGATGAAACCTTTATCTAAGTACTCCTTCAATTGAACCTTATGTTCATACAACTCTGCCGGTGCCATTCTATATGGCACAATCGAAATTGGACTCGCCCCTGGTAACAATTCAATGGTGAATTCAATTTCCCTATCAAGAACAATTCCCGGTATTTTATCCGAAAAACATCCTCAAATTCCCTCACTATTGAAATATCCGCAATACTCAATTCTGCTTTCTGATCATCTATGATATAGGACAAATAACCCTGACACCCCTTGCTAAATAAGGTTCTAGCGCGAACACTAGATATAAGGCAAAATTTACCCACTACCTTCTCACTACAAAGTTTCAATTCTTTTCCCCCAGGAATTCTAAACACAACTTCCTTATTAAGGAAATCAGTCAATGCATGGTACTAAGTCTGCCAACAAGAGCTTACACTCAACCTCAAATTCACAGCCCGGATAATATATATTTTCCCTATGGGTGTAGAAATAGCCAAGGTATAAGGTAAAACAAAAGAGGGTCTACCTAGCATATGACTTAATACGTCGGATATAAAAGAATCTGTAGAACCCGAATCAAGAAGAACACGAGCATAGTGACTCGCTACTAGAAAAGTACCTGTAACCACGTCCGGAGATGCCTTAGGCCCTAATGAGTAACAACAAAACTCTCCCTAGCACAGTACTACCACCTGTACCTCTAGCCTGACCCACTGGAGCACTCCTTATAGATGAAGCT
>NMUG010006863.1:0-12365 GCA_002855965.1 Monotropa hypopitys | reverse complement strand
TACTATGTTTTAAACTATTTGTTTCATTTGTAAGGCACACTTCAACTTCCCATGCTCTTTATTTATTTACTGGAAAATATTTTGAGGTGGTTATCTTGTGCCTTCTTTTTTTTTTGCTCGCAATTATATTCTTCATTATCATGTTTATATGAATGTTTCATTCTTTGGAAGAGGAATATTTGGCAATGGCTGCTACTATTCATGGCTTGAGTTGCTTGCTTGGAATATTGTGAATCTGAGTCTTTCAGTTTAGATGGTTTTGCCAAGTGTTGTTTATCCGCATGGTGATTCAAAATATTAGGCATTCACCACCTTTGATGCTTCTTTTTTGATACTTCGATTTTATGAGGTCTTTTACCTATTACTTTGACGGCCAATTATACGGTTATTAGTTGGATTGATCAGAGTAGTATGATAATATAACCATTAGGAAAAATGCCTTGATGATTAGGAAAATGGTTGATAAGCTACATGGTTTATGAACTCCGAATATTAGAACAGATCTGCAACTTCTGCATTTTTCTGGTTTGGATTGTTCATGGATGGGCTCTATTGTGCACAAGGCAAAGGTTGCCTAAACATGCTGGTTTGGCTGTTTGGAAGCTTTCTTGTTACAGGAGTATGTATGGCTTGAATATACATTCATTCCCATAGCCAAGGCTGCCCAAACAGTATAGTTTTTGATGAACTTTTGGTTGTGGCAAAGCCCCCCCCCCCAAGTTGAGCATTACAGACTATGCGCGTATGCGTGTGTGTGTGTGTGTGAGAGAGAGAGAGTAACGAGTCCCCATCGTGCACAATATTGTTATTGGTACGGGTTGGTTCTATCGGCACGGGTCGAGTGCCATCGAAAAAATGCGACTGGGTGTATATTTTCACTTTACTTCAATTCGAAACAATGTCAAGGCCCGGCCATAGGCATTGGTGATTGAGGGCACCGCCTGGGCCCCCCAATTTTTTCCCCAAAATAGGGCCCCAATTTAAACGAAAATTATGTTATATATTAATTATTCCATCATTAAAGCAAATAAAGTTCTATCAAGTAAACGAACGAATCAGTTATAATGGTGAGTTGCTTTCTATTACATTGATTTATGATTCCAACAATATTGTCCATCGCCCATTGTTTGTTGCATCCACCACCACCTCCGTTTGCGAGTATTTTTTGTTTCGTTTTTGTGAGTTTTGATGTTAATGATTTTTTGTTGTTAATGATTTTTTGTTGTTAATGTTTAGCAATCTGTTAACAATATTTTTTGTTGTTAACATTCTAGTTTTAATCAGTGATGAAGGCACTAGTAATGCCTGAAGTTTCATCGTACCTTTATGTATTGTGTTGCGTTTTCGAATTATTGAGTGCAATCGGCACGGGCAATACGCTAGTATGTATACAAGATGATAATAATATACATAAGTGGACATCATCCGTCATACCAAACTCTAACTCCACCAAGCAAACCACCATCTCCTACCTTATAGTGGACCAAGACAAAGCTAACTTGAATATGGATTTTCAATATATAAAAGAAAAAAACATTCCAGAAGTTTGTGGGATATGACAAACCTTAAATAATAACAGATGAACAAGATTACATCATCTACTCGACAACCACAAATGATACATAACAAACAACATCTAACAAATAAGCAAGAGATATATGAAGAATATCTACTAAGAATGAACAAGAGATAAATAATCATGCTTTTCACACAACTTATCTTCTAACTTTCTTATCTTTCTACATTTCTTTCTAAACCAACTTTCATTAGTTCAACAAATGTTTATCGATCTCTGCTCATTGGCTTGGTTTCTAACAACAAACGATGGATGAATCAAGAATGTTTATTCACCCCTTGGGCTGCCGAATTCCAACCATCTACAAGCATGTATGTTTGCATTTTGAACATATATAGTATATTCATCACTTATTTTGGTTTCTTGTTTAGAAAAGTTCCGACTTTGCTCAACTATATTCCATTTACTTAAACATGCTTTTAAATAAGCAACAACGCATCTACTTTGTCACGTCCCAATCCAGATAATTATCAAGGTAATTAACCAAGATAGTGATGTGGCAGCATCTGAAACACAGGCTATCTAACAATATCTCTAAGAAAAATCCAATAAACTAGAGATGAAATCTCACTATACAAAAAATAATGAAATGATACATACCGAGATCATCAAACTGGGCAAAACAAAGCCCTAGCACAACCCACACATCCGAACATCTGGTATACATGACTCACTAATACATAAAAAATGAAACTCTCAAAATACAACTCCACTCACCAACTAAGTGACAATAGAAAGAGATCACAACTCTTGCAACTAAACAAGTGGACATTTAGGAAAGCACAAGTCATCGAGTGCCTAAAAGGGGGTGTATAATACACGTCAGCGACGATGACTCAGTATGAAGAGTTATGGATCAAGTTATCTTTCAAAATCAACTCACATTTTCCAAATCATTTTTAATACAATTCATTTCTCTTTCCATCTCAAAATCCATCTTTCCCAAAATTGATTTCTCTCTATTTCCGAACCATTTGATTTCCCAAATAGCTCTTTTGTCACTTCCCAATAACCACATTTGAACCTCTTATCTTTACAAAATCCAACATATAATGATTCGGAATTTTATAAATTAATTTCCAGAATTTTATTTCCTATTTTTTGGAAGTTAACCATTTATCGGATGTTGAGATCATTGTATTGTTGGAGTTTTGAAGCGTCTTGAGGCATTCGAAATCATAATAAGTCATTCTGAGTGACTCCGGGTATGATAAGAGTCTCCAGCATGAAGTTTGAATGGTAACAAAGTATTCACGTAAGCCCATAATTGTGTTGTGAGCCCATTTAGATCTGGCAATGTTTTCTAACTGAACATTCTTTCCTCTTGGAAGTTGTAGAGAATTCAATTGCGGAAACAACGCAATTTGAATCATCTCAATCGGAGTTTGAACGGAGAAGTTATGCCCACAATACCCGACAGTGGTTTTGGTGAGAAGCTGAGGCTCGGGTTACCGATAATGGGTTACCGGTAACCGGGTGACTTGGCTGAGATACTGAAGCTTGGGTTACCGGTAATCGGTGCATTGGGTTACCGGTAACCGGTCTTGTGAGGTTTTTAATGGACTTTTAATGAGGGGTGTTTTGGTCATTTGTAGGGCCTTATACCCACCCTAATATAAGGGGAAGCCCCTTATTTCAGTCCAGACCTCTCTATCTCTCTACCTCCACTCCTGTAAGTTCTCTCTCTCCCTCTCTCTCTCAAAATCTCTTTCTCTCCTCTCCTTCTCTCTCTCATTTGGTCTCTTTGCCTAGGGAGTTTAGAGATTTTCCCTTCACGAACGTCGACAAGCATCTCGAGGGCTACGACGCGGTGGTCTTAGATTGTTGATTCACGATGAATCTATCATCTAGAGATTTTGGGTTCTCGAATCAAATGTGGGTAACCTCTCTATCCTTCTTGTATGTGTATGTGTGTGTGAATGTCTCCCTCGTGTTCATCATTCATTCAGATTTATAGATTTTACTCAGTTGGTATTAATAAAGGTTTGGTTTGGAAGAGTATAGAGTCTTAATCTTGTGCTTAGAGTCTCGTAGGAGACCTTATTATTGGCCTTCAAATTTATAAAGGCCAAGTGTTCGTTAGATTGTTAGTGTAAGTCTTGAGGGTCAATGTTGGTGATTAGTATTGAGGTTGTGGAGACGTTGATAGACTTGTAGAGTCCTTAGGTAGTCTTGGAACTCCTTGGCCATCATATGTTCGATAAAATGCCCGAATGGACCATAGGCTTGATTTGGGAGCGAGTTGTCTTGAAGTCATTTGAGGTTCTATGTGACCCTGGTACCACGTGGTCACATATATTCAGTATGATTTCCAAGTTAGGCATTAGAGTAAAGTTTGGGATTGGCATGTGTTGTCTAAGTTTGTCTGGAGGAAAATAGTTCCCTTTAAGTTATTAGAGACTTCCCATGTGCAATGTGACATCTTGACTTGATTTGGGAATAAATAGGTGAAATCATGATAGAACTAAGTGGTTCCTCACTGTAATGATGGTTGGTATGGCCTCCCTTAATGTCGTCAAGGTGGAAGGCATTGATACAAATGATTATATCTCTTGGTATTGTCAAGATGGAGTTGTGGTTTAGAGAACAAATCAATAAATTTATTCCATCCAATTTACATCAAATAGGGGGATTGTGCCCTACGAGGGCCACCTCAGCTTAATCTTGAATCTTTCACCCATCCTTCCCAAATGAAATGAAATGAAATAGAATTGAATATGGAATTGATAAAACTTAATGAACTAATCTTCAAACTCTGTGAATATAGTCAAATGGCGGATATGTACAATCCTAGCACTCATATTGGGACCACCATGTGGAGGATATAGACGCTCCTAGCACTCACATTTAGCCCAGCAATGCAGAGGATATGGAGTCACCTGGCACATATGTTGATATATCTCATTAGGGTTGAATGATTGGTTTGAATCGGTCTTGGAAGGTCAAGTAAACTGAACGTGAGCTTAATAAGACTTAATGAACTAATCATCAAACTCTATGGATATAGTCAAATGGCGGATATGGACAGTCCTGGCACTCGTATGGGACCACCATGTGGAGGATATGGACACTTTTGGCACTCGCATTGGGACCACCAAGCGGAGGATATGGAGACACCTGGCACGTATGTTGACATATCTTATTAGAGTTGAATGATTGGTTTGAATCACTTAATTGAGTTCGAACTCGAATGGTTGATTACTCCCTTGTTTTGACGAGGCTGAGACATGTGACCCTCTTGTTTTGACAAGTTGGGAATATGCGGTAAAACAACAATAATAATGAATCAAAATTGGTATCCCTTGTTTCATCAATGTGGGTGTGTATAGCTCCCTTATTTTGACAAGGTTGAGAAAATTGGAAAACTTACCTCAATCGTTCAAATATCCCAAACAATTACCACTGAATCTAATCTATAACAATGTCTAAGTTTGATAGAGGATTTTGGATTGAGTTTGTATGTTATGACCCAATCACACATGAGCCATGATCGGCTAACGAGCAAGCTCGCGAAAGGCCCTAATTAAAAAGTTAATGGATTAATCAAACAAATTTAGATTTGAATAAAAGTGGAAAGTGTGAAAATACCCAGAGAGTGCACCACTAATATCCACATTTCTCATTACATCATGGAATTACATTAAAAGAGTCTCAACGGGGCTGATACTAGGTACAACAAAATCCCAAAGCTAAACCAAGCTCCTAAAGCTGCTCTTCAAATTTTGAAAAGGGGTTTTAATAAAACGCATAAGCTATAAGCTAGAGTGAATAAAGTACATGTCAAATTTACTAGTTTCATGGATAACCAATCATTCCTGCAAAACAAAACAGTCTAGCAAATCATAATAGCAGTGGCTCAATAGCCTCAAAGTGTGATATCATTGATTGTAACAACCCAAAATTTTGAAACTGTTATTTTTAAAACAAATAATAAATATAAGAGAGACTCATTATCCATATTATTACAACAATGGGCTATCCAACAAGTGAAATGAAATCCATTATTATGGTACAATGATATAGAGAGAGTACAAGTGTAGAAGAATAATAAAGTACAACATGAATTGCTACTTCTACAAGAATGAATACAACTACAAGAACAAAGAGACTAAAGGTACAAAGGGAGGAGAAAGCTCCAAGGACACCAACAGTAACTCCAAGCTCCAAGCCAAGCTCTCCCGACCTGCAACACAACTGGGGAGGGGAAAGGGAGGAGGGTCTGAGCAAACCACTGCTCAGTGAGAAACAACTAACTACTACCAATCATGCATATGGTGGATGCTAACCCACAAGTCCACATGCAAGGAGGAGAAGGAAAAGAACTAGAAGTGAAAGTGCAGACCTGATGCTACTCCTCAAAATACCTCAAACAAGACTCAACATCAATTCAATATAACTCTCACCCAAAGGTGAGACACCAAACCTCAAACAAAGAGGTAATCAAGGTAATACCCTATGCAAAAACCCCAAACCAATCAAAATGAGTGTAAAACTCATACCCAAGCAAACAAGGACTATCTAAGACAAGATATCACCCAAACGTCCCTGAGACTAAAGGGATCCCAAACCAACACCAATACTAGCCAAGACTATCCATATTATATTTTATTCATAATGGTTTGGGATTTAATACAATAATTTATTCATATGATTTCCTTTCTTCGTAATACAATAATACACATATGCTCCCCGATGGTAGGAGGTATCACATATAACCTCGGACGAATACAATAGTCGGTACCATATTAGGAATCAAGATTCCTAGCAGGGTGCATATATTGCTGAAATGTCCTACCATAGGACAATACAAAGAATATGGGGAATACATGAAATCCATATGCTTGGGGAATACATGAAATTCCATCAATGAATACACGTGTGTCTTGGAGAAGCTAATAAAATCCCAAGGTCATGTTAGGATGAATACATGGAATACCTAACATGAATCACACCTTCTCGGAACTGAATACGTGGAATGTCTGAGGAAGAATACATACTATGGTCGGACTAGGAATACATATCCGACGCTTAATACAAAATACAGCCGTTTAAGAATATATAACGAAAATTCATATAATACAAAAATAGTTAGAGTATGTGACTTATGTGAGCGACCAAGGAGAGACTCATCAATCAACTCTCGGTATGAATACATTTTTCTCGTGGTTCCCCGGAATGTCGGTAGGGTTCAGTCAAACCCTCATTGCGCAATGTCTCTAGAATACACCTAAATACAATGCTCAAGTCCACATACTTGACAAATACAAGGGCTGGGCTGAATACATGAAATGCCTGCCACTTATACTACATCCAAAGATATATAATACATATTGTTACATTCTTCTTTTATCTCAGAATACATTTGAATACATGGAAATTCAATTCTCTTAAGTGAATACAAGGTTGTTCAACAATACCCTCTTGGAGTATGTTTCCATATTGGCGTGCATTAAGTTCATTAGATAAACCTTTCAAGCATTTGGATTGCAATATTAGACAATGGATTATTTATCCTCAAAGGAGGCACGACATGCTATAAACTATCCAATTCAATACACCAAATGTTCACCCAAAGTAAGTGGCTCCAAGTCAACTATGTCATGCCCAAGGGCCACAAGGCATCAAATCAAGTAAACCGCAACACACCACTTCCAACCTAACTCAACACTACAAAAGGTGTTTTATTGGATATTGGAGGATTAATGATTCTAGAACTATGTCTAGCCCCAGTCCATTCCAAATAGTCACCCAAACATTCATACGATACCACAAGTCGCCAAGTGACATTTCATCAAATATGTGGTGATCATTGAGTTTCTAAGACACCCAATGTCACCACAAGGAAACCCTATGCATTCATGACCTCAAGAGTGGCTCCCAATACTCATATAGACAATTTTACGAACACTCATTCTTCATAAATTTGAAGGCCAAGGAGAAACACTTCTTAGACCACACGTCAACATAAATCTAGGATCCAAAACTTCCCAAGTCAAACCCACACCAAATAAACTCTAACAAATTCTAGGGGAATAACCTAGAAGGGGGGAAAGACAAGGGGGAAAGCTACCACACACACACACATACAAAGTAATAGGAAGAGTTACCCACATAGTTGCCGAGAACCAAAAATCACTAAGAGATATCCTTCACGAGAGGGCGAACTGAGAATACCACTACGAAGCTCTTGCGACGCTTAACGATGTTAATAAAGGGCAAACCTTCAAACACCCAAGATAAAGGGGTCAAATGAGAGGAGAAAGAGAGGTTTCAAGAGAGATGAGGGAGAGAGAGACCTACAGGAGCTGGAGGGGAGGCCGAGAATGAACAAGTTAGGGCTTCTTCTCTCTTCCAAACATATATATACAGGGCCAAGAATGAATAAAATTCCCCTAATATAATTCCCCAAACTTTTCCCGAACTGTGTAATTCGATATATGTCAGAGGCATAAATCGAAATACACTCTCAACAGCCTAACCCCAAACGCTATGCATATCGATATGCACCACCTTGCATATCGATATGAAATTCTCACTGCACAACTCTAATAGCATATGCATTTCGATATGCAACTAGTGCATATCGAAATGCAAGGCCTCACTACACAAACTCAAGAAGGATGCATATCGATATACAGGGGTACATATCGAAATGCTCCTATCGAAATGCAATAAGCATATTGAAATGAAGGACCCCACTGGAATTCTTCCACAAGGAAGCATATCGAAATGAAGGCCAAAGGGGTAGGGCCCCATATCGAAATACTATATTTCGATATACCCACGGAGTGGTATATCTAAATAAAAGAGGAAGAATTTAGGCAGACAACATGCCATATCGAAATGAAAGGGTCAAAGGGGGCAACCCCATTTCGATATACTTGCTAACAAGGGAAATGGGCATACTATCCATTTCGATATATGGCCAAGGGGAGGGAATAGGAAACAGCCTATATCGAAATAGAATGGGGGAGGATGATAGAATTAATATCATTAACTAAAACTTATAAATCGAGAAATAGTTCCCAATTAAATCCCCAAAGATCAAATATAATTAAAAGTAAAATATATAATTCCCCAAAAAACTATTTTAAAATTTCCAAGGTGTGACATTGACCCTCTAGGTCATATCAGATTTTCGTCGTCTTTCGTACATGATCCTGCAACAAGTGCATATTTATTGCTTAGGCATTCTGCCCATGATATCGGAGTATCCACCAGTCTATCAAACCAACCAATTACATCCTCCACAGTACCAGAACATGGGGAGCTACCCCGCATAATGTATCGTGGCATGATATCATTCGAATGACAACCCGGTAATGGTCCCACCCTTATAGCCAATCCCTATCTGCATGGTATCTGATCCCGCCCCCAGCATCGGGCGCAACCGTTTATGACCGTATTCTGTGGTCACATCATTTTCATGCCGATAATCACATAAAACATTTTACCACATTGTTTGTCCATGCATAGAAGTGTGTTTCACATGCCCTTCTCTTTTCTTTTTGCAAGATGTCTTAACATGTTAAGATTTGGGCTCAATAGCCATAACAATACTTTGTTAAATGGAGTGAGAAAGTATAGAAAGTACGTGTAATTTAGGCATGTAGAGAATCACCTTTCTTTGAATGGATTTGTCACGACCCTGACTCATTTCCAAAGTCATCGTGACAGACGCCATGTGATTATCATAATCACCTCAGGAAACTCTTAACTTAATTACCATTTATTTCTTAATTATGGAAATGCATAAAACATCATAAAAATATATTCTTATTTCTTACTTCTTACATTATCCTCTTATAACAACCACAGTTCTTTTATAGCATATATCACACTTAATTACACTGAAGGTCCACAAACCAACTTATTTACAATATTTTACAAAACTATCTCAGAGCTGAAAATATATCGTGTCCCTAACCATGATGGGATAAAATTATTGATGCCTTCCATCTTGGATATAATCAACATGCTTTTTATTACTTTTTTATAGGTTTTGAATTTTAAAAGTCAAAATAAACTAAACTATCTACTTATATTAACTTAAGTCTGCTAGAACTAAGGCTGGTGGGGTTCTCCTTGATTACCTGGAAAATATAATTTTACATTAGCAATTCTAGTGTGAATGACAATAAATAGACAAAAAATTTTACACCATGAAAAAGAAACACTTATTAATTAAATCACGCCTTATTCTTACAATCATTAACTTACAAAATATTTAACTCTTTATTCTTATTAAAATACCATGGAATCTATATGGACATTCTTATAAATCAATCCTTCTATTATTCGTATAATTCTTACTTTTATTCTTGCAAAGTGTTCAAATAGAAACCCGTATTTAGCTTCTTAAAGATATTAATCTGGCAAACCTTATTACTTCTTATTCTTATACTGCTTCTTCTTTTTATTCTTATTCTTATTATTGTATATTATCTTATTCTTATTCTTGTAATCATACGCCATCTAAATACGATTTTCAGGCATCCTCGGTGATTTAAGTTAGACGTCTAATGCTTAATCGAATCTTCCAGATAGTGAGTTACCAATTATGTCCCGATAATTGGAAAGGGCTTCTTATATGCCCTGGATATCCATTAAATATCCTCGGACGTTTTTACATGCCTTTGGATACTAACTAAAATATCCTCCAAATTCTTGTGTTCCCCTAGATCACCCCCGGGATATGGGGACTATCTCTGTGACGGCATGTACTAGATTCACAATTACATTCTTATCCATGGAATATTCAAAATAGTTTAATAAAATTACTTATAGTCCAGGAAAAACGAATATTTAAATAAAACATACCTGAAAATCCTTTTAAATCCAATTACTATCACTCACCTGGTCCAAAAGGTCTGGTTGAAGGTCCTGAAAATTTAATAACGATAATATAATTATAACTGAAATTTCTTAAACAAATTCTTATCTCGTTTATTCTTATATTCTTCTTATACCAGTTTTACTTTAATTCTTAAACCTCGGGGTTATGCTCAATTGGACATTTTTTACATTACCTTACATTTTTCCCGGTCCGAGGCAACTCTATTTGACCTTAACACAAACCAGTAGAGGGACTGGTATGCCACCGGTATGCCACCCGGTATACTGGTTGTGCCAAAATTTAGTCAATAGGGCTTTGCTCTCTATTTATGAAGCCCGGTATGAGAATCGGTATACCGTCCGGTATATCAGTTAGGCCCATTTCTAGCTAGAGCCTTCTTACTCCATTTTGCATTAACTGGTAGGGCAACCGGTGTGCCAGCCGGTATACCGGTCGGTATATCAGTCTACAATCCGGTGCCAAGAACAGATCGGCAGAATGTCGAACTACCCGAAATTTTTTACTCCAAGCTACGATTTGGCCTCTAGAACTTGATTTCCTTGTGTTTTATGGTCGCCAATGGTTATAGAATCAAGAAATATATGTTTTAACGCTTTTAAATAAATCAAAAACGACTTTTAATCTGTTCGATTTAACTTTTGTAAAATTTTGTAAAAACTTAGATTAATTGCTTTTAATTGCGTTTTAATCGATTCTATAAGGCGTACTAGGTTGCTAACCATGCTAGGATTGTCCTCCGAAGTTTTGGTGAAGATTGAACAATGGTTGTTCTTCGTCGAATTCTCCGTTCTCTGAATTTCTATGATTTTTCTGATATTTTCTTTTGTTTTTTTGATTTTCTTATAATTGTATAAGATTAAGTTTATAAAATATTAATGAAATTGAATTCTACCTAGGGTTACGCTATGGTGCAACAGGATGCATGGTAGTTACATTATTACTTAAGTCGATTATTCGTATTTTTTGTTTTATCTTTTAATCTTTTTAATTTATTCTTTTATTCTTAAAATATTACCGAGTTCCCATAAATTCTCAAATTTATCCCATAATTATTATTAAATCTTCTATTCTTTTTAAGAATTATTAAAGCTAAACTTTTTTTATTAGGCTTACTAATTATTGTTATTAGCTTTGATCATAATTATATTTATTATTAAAAATTTCAGGTATTACAATACTCCCAAGTTTCAAAAGTTTGATCCTCCAAACTCTAAGTCAGTCGGGCATAATATTTTACTCATATAACTTCTATTATATCTCATTTTATTATTGCTTAATTAAATTATTGTTACTCCCAACTTTCGAAAGTTTACTTAATTAATTCGTTTTCCTATTATTATTTAATTTTCTTATTATGCTTACATTTCTAGAGGAACTTCCATTTGTTACAAACTCTTTTAAATATAAATTACCTGCTACATTCGAGTTGCCATCTCTTGGGTCCCTGGTTATCAGTGTAAATGCCCTCTCCTGCCTCATATTATTGGTTGGCTCTGCCTTGACTACCGGAGGCCGTGCCCTTTCTGGCTGGGCTAGTAGCTTCATCAAATTGGCAGTACAATCATGAGCGATGTGACCTACCTTGCCACATCGGTAGCACTTTCTCCCTATAGTGAAAAGCAATTTCCCTTGATGTCTTCTACCACATATAGGACAAACTTGACATGTCCCTAAATGTCTACACTGACATGTAGGACAAACAGAATAGGGTATGAATTTTTGGCCATATTGTGGCTGGCTATAATCTTTTTGGGATTCAACTCCACTACTTGAACCTTCTATTCTTGCCTGCTTAGTCAGACTTCGATGATAATGCTCTGGCCACTTTACTGCTTTCCTTTTGCGATCTTCATCAACTTCTTTATGTTGAACTTAATCAAACTCAGACATTAAAGCAACATCAAGTACTTCTGAATAACTAGGTAGCTTCAA
>NMUG010006862.1:0-12364 GCA_002855965.1 Monotropa hypopitys | reverse complement strand
AAAAAAAAGAAACTTAAAGTGGGTTTATATATTATATTGTGTGACTGAGGGTCACAACCAAACGTAAGGAGAAATTAAGATGAAACGTGTTTCAAAAAAATTTCCACAGGTGCACACGCGCCGCCGCCGCATCCTGGTTCCAGGTTCGTGTCTCGTGGGTTTGTGGGAATGTGTCATGGACCGGAGCTAATCTTTTTAGGACAAAATCATTTGGGCTTCTGATTGGGCTAAACATTTGGGCTTGACCCAAGACCCAACCCGGATTCATTACTCAAAAGTTGACAGAATCAATACAGAAATTGATTTTGCTGTTACGGTTTTGATTCTGTAATACATAATTCATTACAGGATTTATTCTGTATTCATAACCAGAAATTATGTTCTACCAACTGTTACAGGAATATTTTATATTCAGCTGTTACAGTATGAATTGGATTAATTCTGTGGTGATTGTCGGGCTGATTAATCAGCAGCTTCTCCTCTCCATCACCTGTTTAAATTGACACTCAGACTCCCTGGTTGGTACACACTTCCAGAAATCATCTTCCACACTACCGTCTGATTTTCTCCTTACACCTTGTGGTTCTAGAGAGAGGTACAAACCACAACGACGTTCGCTGTTCCACAGTTCAAGTGCTAGACTGCAGGAATACCGACTGTATTCTGGGAGCCAACTGCCTATCCAAATCCTCCAGTGAGACGACATATTTGGCTTAAGGACACTGTGCAAACACAGGCCTTCGGTTCGACAGTTTTGTTTTCGTTTACTATACTACAAGTACTGTATTGTTTCTGATTTCATTCAATTCTTGCTAAATTGTAATTTACCCAGATTATTTTACAATAGAGAATTGTATTTTTTGTTGTGTTCTCCTACATTAATTCCATCCGTGTTAATTTGCAGATTATTTCCTTTCGGTACTTGAGGTGTGTGTAAGATTGTTTTGTTCTACTTGTGTATGGATACTTATGTGGAGGTATTGGATTGTCTTGGCCATTCGACTTGTATTTATGTGATCGCATCTCCTGTTCTCATATAACTGGCAATCCCCTACTCTTTTATAATAAACTTTTTTATGAAGCATGTGTACATGCACGAGTAATGATAGGATAGGATACATGTTGGATCAGTAACACCTAAAAATGGTATATGTTTACTTGTTACGGCTGGGACCAGTTTGTAAAATCATACATTTTGAAGTGTAGAGTAATGCAATATGTATCTGTAACAAAAAGGAAAACAAATGAAGAAATTAGTAAGATGTTTTTAAAATTTAGTAACCTACAAAAGTCCAGTATAATACCCAAAGCCATGTGCGAACCAGAGTTTAATGTCATTATGTTGAGAGAGCCTACAAAACTAACACCTGATTTTAAAAGCATCTTTGTATTAGAGAAAGTACCATTTCATACCTGTATAGTTTAAAGTTTAAAGCAAGTGTGTAGTTAGGCCCTAATTGGCCTGGAGCCGTACCTACAATAAAAAGATGAAAAAGAAGTATGGATACATGTTTTACATACTCGGTGCGCATGCAAATGTACCATTCAAAATTACCAGTGTCCATACATATCTTATATGGGGTACAGAATTTTCTTGAGGTACCCATGCTTCACAGTTTCTCATCTATTTTCAATGTTCCTGAACTTGAGCGTTCATGCCATTAGTTACTTTACGGGTTCTTTTGGTTTAAATTTTTTAGAGATCTGGGCTGGGCTTCTTAGTGCTGAATTACTCTATCCCATGGCTCAGGGCTTCAAATCTAAGGTTGGGTTACGGAACATATTTTGCTCAATCCAGAAGGAACAGAAGGGTTGGTGGAAAAGACTATTGAAGACAGAAGAAAAGCCTGCGCCCTATATCAAGGTTGATTGGAACAAATGGTGTGATGAGGACGAGGAAGGGTCAACTGGTTGTAAGTTTATCTAGGGTCTTATTAGTGTTCAAATGATGAGTGTTTCTCTCATTTATGTTTGGGACTGAATCACGGCATTAGAGTTTGCATTGTAGCCATATCATGGTGGGTAAATTGCATTGGAGAGCTCACCGTATTGATCTTGTTTCATCTTATATAGTTTTCGTACAAAGTTGGGCCTTTTGGTACCTTTTTAAGTACAGTAGAATAATTCAGTGGAAAAAGTATGCGATTTTTTATTGATTATCCATCATGTCTGAGTATTGGTAACCCAACTCACCAAGAATTTTGTTCCAGTTACTCAGCTTGCTAGATGATTGTCTTTTTGAAGCTAAGATAATGCAGGGTTCTTCATCTCCTCCATGTTGTTTGCTAACATGCATCACGAAGAGATCAATTTCGTTTCACCTAGTCCAGCAGAACATATTTTGACTTCAAATTGAAAACTCAGAAAGTACAATGGTTGTACCATCTGGAGTACGATCATAATTGTGTACCCTTTACCTGGGTGTTGATGTTAATTCTCCTTCTGTGTATGCTGGTTCTTGTATTTAGACATCTTCGGTGGGAAATCAGATCTTTGGATTGCGGACATTCGCACAAGTTTATGATGCCCGTACATGTTTACATGTTCATGTCATGATGCTATTAGTAATAAATCTTTCTCGTCTCTTATAAATATCTTAGTTTAATACCAGCTAAACAATCCTTGAGTGTCTAACATTAGGATAAAATTCATTCAGAATTTCCTTGCCTCGGATGGATTTGATTCCCACACATAACGGCCTCCGTATGCCTTTAGAAAATTTATGGAATAGCTACAGTGGATAGTAATTTTTCCACTTCTGCTTTCATTTTCAGTATTTGACAGGTGATGATTGTTAGGCTGTTCTATGGCAAGCTATTGTGACTTGGCTTTCTAAAAAATAGGCTGTGGATGAATAACACCAACAATTTCCTAGTACTGGATGTTTTATATCACAGAAAAAGCAATAGCAACACCTTTGCATGAGATGATTTGTGATAATCAATATTTATAATGTTAGTTTTTTCAGCCTCCACCCTTCTTAGTTTAAAGCTTTAAAAAAGCAGTCGTGGTATTTTGTTTTGGTGAAGCAGTCGTGTTGAAACCCCACACGGGAGGGCTAAATTAGCTTATCCTCAAATTAATTCAAGATTATGACAACTTTTGACCTGAATATTGGCAATTCAGTGATTTGACTTGACGATTTGTGTTTTATGCAGCTGATCTTGCCTCTGATAGCGATGTTCAGGTAATTTTACCACCCCGTGAATAACTTGATTGTAGGGTAACTAAGACTTGTCATTAACTGATTTGTTATGTCCTTTTTTCTATTGGCAGTACATTGGTGAAGATGATGTTAGTAGTGACGAGGAAGGAATGCTCTGTGAGTTTCGTATACTGTTCTTATTGAAACTTATATTCAACTGCCTCCTGGATAGACATATTCAAGCACACATGGCAACAGTATAGTGTTCTAACTATTTCTGAAACATGCACTTAATTTCTGCCGAAGATTTCTTATGTGCCAATTAACACTATCTAAGAAGCAAGAACACTGGGCTTCACGTATTAGTGTCGTAAAGACTCGACACACTCTGGCATGTCTCGAGTATGACCCAGTGACGGATTTATATAGAAGAGTGTTAAGATATAGCCTTTTTTGTTCATATTTGTTAGTTATATATTCCCCAAGGAGGTAAGTGTATTTATGGTATATTCCCATTTATATTGTAGAGTAATATATGTTTTCAATATTTACATGGTATCAAAGTCCGAAACCTAGCCGCTAGCCTTCTTGTAGTCTTCTCGTTGTCGCCGGTTCTCCCACTCGCCTTCGCCGGAGTGTAACCTCAACCCATTCGTCGTCGCCAATCCTCCCAGTCACCATTGCAGTCGCCGCCAGGACTCCCAGACACTCGTTCCTGCATTTTTCATGAACCTTGGTATCTTACGCGATGGCCAGTTCGCGAGTGAGACGTCTGAAAACCTCGCCTCGCCTCACCCTTCCACGTCTGACATCGTTGACGTCCGGCGACCTCTCGCCACTGCTCGCCAGTCACCGGTGAGCCTCTGGTATGCTTCGGTGACCGGTCTTTTTTCTAGATCTGTTTTTGGGTTTTTTTTTGTCTCTGTCGACCTCTTTTTCATCTAGATTGCTCCGTTTAGGTGATTTTGGTACTGGTACGTCACATATTGTGTTGTTTGTGATTTGTTGGTTATCTCGACATTTTCTGTGGATCTGTATCAGTTTAATATGACTGATGCTCTAAAACTTGAGGTGAACCGGGCTTGGACTTCAGAGAACACACCTCTAGACATTTGTTCAGTTAAGTTGGATGGTTCCGGTAACATCCCAAACTAAATAACCTTAAATAAAGTGCAGAAAAATAAAATTTTGCTTTATTTCCATAACATTAAACGACAACCCGTCTCAATCACTAAATACTATAATTTCAAGTATAGACTCAAGCATACCAAAAGTTTAACCTCAAGTAGTTTACCATTACACCAACTATGATAAACCCAAATTAAATCCTTAAGACATAAAAAGGAGAACAAGTGCCCTTAATAAAAACACGAATTAAATCCTAAGTACTACAAATGTGAAATAATAACTGAAATGCATAAAAAACTATCTACGCCAACATCGCTCGCCACATGAGCCAAGTCCCCAAGTCAAGTTTCACCTCCTCAAGCGCCTCATAGTGGACCTCTAACCTTGCTACCTAATTTCCAAGCAAAATAAGGAAACCAGAGTTTGAAATATAGGATTTCATATTCCGAAATAATAAAGGAAAAGCCCAATTAACAATGATGGCAAAAGTCCTTTTATTTCTAAAACCTCTTTTCAATTCAACTCTCGGTATTCTCCGGCTATTGTTGCCAAACATTTTGTGGATATTCTCCGGCCACCCACAACCAAAAATCGTGTTTTTTGTAGATATTCTTCAGTTATCCACCGCCAATAAATCATTTTGCTCAAACCATCTATGAGCCATGGGGTGTTCCCCTTCTATAAATTATGTTGTGAATGTTGTTCGGCCATCCACCGCCAAAACCAGTTTTTGTGGATATTCTCCGGCTATCCACCGCCAATAAAATCTTTTTCAAAAACACATGTTGAATGGCATTTTTGGTTTCCATTAACAACTAATTTACCAAATGAACTGCATCGTACTAATGAAATAGAATATTTCATACACTCACCGAAGCCGTTTAGATTTGAGTGATTTTCCTTTTTACTTTCTAGCGGTTCCACAATCCAATGAAATCAACATAGAGTTCATAAATCAAAATACAAAGGCTAAGTGCATATATGAATGCAAATACAAGGTAGATCTAGAAATCAACCCTTCCACATGCCAACTCCAAAACACATGAAAGCATAGGGACTTTGTGAGTCTTTCCCTTAATCTAACCTTACTATGCCCACACACATGCAACCATGGCCATATACACAATGGAGTCCATTAAAACATGGATTTAAGATGAAGGAAAAACTCAGAAATTAAGGTTCTTAAACCACTTACCACAATCAAGATATTGCACAAGAGAAGTCCTTCAAAAATCTTCAAGATCTTCAAGTTTTTCTTCTCCAATTACTAGATCTCTCTCTCAAAGTTTTGAAGGCTTAAGGATGGAGGTCAAAACTATAATATAACCCTAATACGAATTAGGGTGAGTGAAAACTGTTTTAGTGGTAAAAACCATAATTACCCTTCATAATACATTTTTTGGATTTTTTATTCCCGACATACGGTTATCGATAACCCAAGGTGTTGGTTATCGATAACCAGATCCTCGGATATTTGCTAAGGCAATATAAAAACTCCAGTTATCGATAACACACCACTCACGTTATCGATAACCAACTTCTCTAGTTCTTCCTGCGGTAACCAAAACTCCCTTGGTTATCGATAACCCACCCATCCAGGTTATTGATAACCCTACTCTCGGGATTTTGTGCTGGGCAGTTCATGGCCTGGGTTATCGATAACCCAGAAATCCTTGTTATCGATAACCTAAGCTATTTTCGTTTGAAGTGTCCACTCTGGCCGCAGCCAAAACAAGTGTTTGAAGCCATTCGGCATTCTCCTGACTGCATTCTTCCGCAAGTTGGCCATGGGGGCATTGGCTTTCTTTCTTCATTTATTATCTCTTGGTTTCTTCCAACGTTTATCTTCTTGGGTTGGCTAGTTCCTCCCTGATTTTGGTTTTGCCTCTTTCTCTCTTGGTAACGCCGAGACTCGTCCACGTCTTGTTCTACTAGAATTTCTCTATTCAACGCGTCGGCATAAGATGATAATTGAAGGGGACGAATGATTCTCCGGATTTCAGGCCTTAGCCCATCCTCGAAACGTCCGGCCTTCATTTCATCGGTTGCTATGAGGTATGGTGCATATTCAGCGAGGTTGGTGAATTCCGCTTCATAGTCTGCCACCGTTGTAGCTCCTCTTTGTTCCAGGTTCTCGAATTCCATGCGCTCTGTGTTCATCATTGCGTGAGGCATAAATTTTTCCTTGAAGATTTCTAGGAATCTCTTCCAACTCATTTCCGGTTCTGAAGCTCTTTTTAGGTTCCACCATCGATTGGCTTCGCCTGCTAGTAAGTAAGACCCGATTTCTACCCTTTGATGATCTGAACACTGAATGTAACATCCCAAAATTCAAATAACCATTTAAAAACGTGGAATAAAATTTTTCTTTCAAAATACCTCAATAAATCTTGATTTACGACAAATAAATCGATTACCATTCACCAACAATAGTTCAATACCTCTATGACGTAAATGCCCAAAAACTGTATCAACAACTAGAAAGTACTAACTCAAATCAAAAGTTCTACTAAAGAAAGTCTCTCAAGAAAGAACAACTGAAAAATGGAAATAAACAAGCTAGAAATGCTAGCTACTACCACAAGCCACCACTGATCACCACTTCTGCCTGCAAGACTTCACTCTAGCTTCGTAGTGGACCGCTAACACTGAATAACTATTTCCAAGTTCAAAAACAAGGAAACAGAGTGTGAATATAATATTTTAACTTCCAAACATCAAGTAAACGTAGTTATCAAATCATGCAATCATGAACTATTTTCTCTTTAGTTAACAAGTGCATCCCATGCATTAATATTTCACGTGTATTGGCCGAAGCCCTTTTTGAAAAGATTTGAGTGTCACATGCCCTGAAAATAGCTATTGCTATAGGCAATAGTTCGTACGCCCCGCACACAAGATTTTTGGGATACGCCCCGCGCACTCGTTGGTCTTACTCAGGTTGCCAACAATTGGACTTACTATGGTTTCCAATAACGCCACACGTCCCACGCAGGCCATGCATAATACATATTTATATATTATGCTTATCCATATCTCATAATATGCATCTTTTCATTTCATGTCATTCTCATATTATTCTCAACAAAAGCATGATATCAACAAATGTAACAACGATAAAAATCAATACCGTACTCGGTGTTGTTCCATTAAATTGTTATAAACTTACACTCACCAATACCGCTTTTAAAACCTTCTCCTTGCCTTTGAGCGAGGCCTCAATGCCTTCCTCAAGCATCTCTGTCAAAACAATTATAATTTCAGTCCACATTGATATATAGCTTAACAAGAAGATAACGAAATCATTAAATTAAATCAATTGAATAGATAACCATCTTTAAACCACTTATTAGAGTTTAAATAGCCCCTAATACCTTCCAAACACATCCCAAGTCCATATCCGAACACCCCGAAAAGTACCAAAAATCTGCCAGAAAAACACAGGAGAGACCGGTCTCCCACCATATGGGGGACCGGTACCCGCCACCTCGGTACCCTACTGCATTCCTGGGGGACCGGTCTTCCTACATGTGGGGGACCGGTACCCACTGTGCCGAGCGAATTTTCTGAATTTTTTTTTTGACGAACAACTTCTTTTCCAACCTTCCCAACTTTGATCTTTTTGCCTCAAAATCCAAAAAACATATGTATTAATGTGTTCTAAACATGTGAATACTAAACATACTCAATTTGTAGCATTAACCAACTCCTAAACACCCTCAAATCTCAATGATCTACCCTTAAACCTATAGTTTTCCCCAAAAACGAGATTAGTGAAAAGAACTTAGATCTAGGCCACATATGAAGAAGTATAACCACAAAATTTATATCATTAGATTCGTGATTACCTTAGGAACAAAGTTGTAGAAGACTTCTTCTTCAAATCTCCACTCTAAATCTTCCAAATCTTTGAATCTCCACTAATCCCCTTTGGAGCCCTAGCCTCCCTTTTCTCTCAACTCTTCAACACACTTAGCAATTAATGAGAGGTTAACCTAATTACACTCCAAATGCATATTTTTAATCTCTTTTACTTCCTTACCCTTCCATTAATCCCCATATTTACCCTTGTGTGTCATTGTTCATACTTTTAATACACTTATATTCTTTTAAGCATATTTTATAAAGTTCAACCCCTTAATTACTTATTTCTTTGGTTTATACTTAACATGAAGTATATAAAAACAATTCCTTCCAATCCTCCTTGAAAATTATTAAAACGTCTTATAATTTATTAAATAAAAGAAACGGGTATTACACTGAAGAAGTCGGAAGTTCTTCTCCAGTTCCACAATCCATTCGCTGGCTCGGACGGGGTCCAAGCCTTCTTTAAACGTTGGGGGCTTTAACTTTAAGAACTTGACTGTCGTGACATTTGGGATTTGCTATGGGGGTGTATAACTTCTTCTTCGTGGATGGCTGGGGGTGGTTCGACCACCGGTTCTTGATTTTGAATCTGGTTTAGGGTTTCTTGTTGGGCTTGGACCGTGCCAACCAACATCCTTACCATTTGTCGAAGTTCGCCGATCTCGTCACGATCTTGGCCATTTTCGTTTGCTCTCGTGTTAACCATTCTGCTCATGTGAAAACTCATAGTTAGAAATACGGGAAGGAGGGGAATAATTCATAACGGCTAGAGTTAACATAAGTAGATAAGCCGATTTCTAGGTGTGTCTGGGATGCACATGACAAAATATACCGGATATGACAAGGCACTAAGATACTACTCGCTATCCGAGTCGTTGTGCTACTCGTAGTAAGGATAAATCCATTCTTGACGAACTACGTCTAAATCCAACTCGTCATCTAGGTCGAAGTCCTCCTCGAAATTATGTGGTGCGTCGTCAAGTCCGTCTCCTGGCTGCAGGTCCCATCCAAGGTCTACATCATCCACGGGGTCTTCTTCTTTTTCTTCAACCATGTCCTCGTCTTGAGGGTTCCCTTCGTGCATTTTACCCTCTTTGTTATCGTTTGCAGGATTCATCATTATGTTTCGAATATCCTCGAAGGTCCATTGTCGAATTGATCTCCTTGCTATGATGCATGTGTGTTCCCCGATCCTTAGGCGATAGTCAATTTGTGTGCGCAACTGGAGTTCTGTGCGATTCAGTCCTTGTGGTGCTAGTTGGGCTATAGTGTCGATGGCTATATCGGCCGCAATGCTATGAAGTTGCTGCTGCAAAACTTTCTCTCCTCGGGGTCCGACTTCGATGGAACTGTTGCTAGAATAACCGTCATTGTTGTTGCTGTCGGAGTCACTGCTAGACATAGCTAAAAACATGTATATATATAGGGTCAGGCTCTCCTTACACACATTTCTTACACATATTTTTTACAAACACTTCTTTCGGGTCCCACTATAATGATCCAAACCGTTCATGATATTCAAATCGATAAAATATATGATCCTGCAAAAATTCAACTCAATTGGATATCGATAAGTGCTTGATCCAAACAGTTTTGCATAATACCAGTTTGGATCATCGCAGTGGGAACCATAACGGGTTCAATTAAGCATTGGTCCAAACTGTTGGTCTAAAATGTTGGTCCATTGGGCCACCCCCATCTCTAAGGTAAGTCAAAAATATCCCTTTCTAAGTGTGACTAGTGCGTGCCTTATTCCTTTTTCTGGGTCAACTCAAGTTCTGATACCACTGTTGTCACGACCCAACTCTACAGGGGCCATGACCGGCCAATGAGCAAGCTCGCAAAGGCCTAACAATAACGAGTTAAGGGATTTCATCACAATAATATAGAATGTGGAAGCGTTGAACAAAAACCTAGTGTGAATATATGAATTGAATTACCCATATTTTTCTACTGATACAACTGAGGAGGCTCATAACGGCCTTTACAATAAAATGAGGAAAATGCATTAAAAAGTGCTAAGCTTCTAAAACCTCCAAGCTAATCATCTTCGGCACCTGAAAAGAGTTTTATAAAACGCATAAGCATAAAGCTAGAGTGAATCAAGACATGCCAAGGTTACTAGTTTCCACAGATAAACAACGTTAATTATCAAGTCCTTTTTCCTTTTTTTCACATATTAGATGAGTGGCTCATTAGCCCAATACTCGTAATTGCACATGATTGATAAGTCAAGCCTATGACCTTCTCAAATGTCCTTCAGCGCATAGCTTACTTTTTGTTTGCATGTTTCCATTTTTGGATTTCCCAACATGATTTTATCATGTCGCTCTTCACGGTACCAGTGTTTTAGGGAGCGACCCCAAAGAGAGAGAGATGATGTGATATCACCCAATGATCACCTGGCTAATGATTCCACCCTTATTACCTCCACCTCGCCGGTTTCAGACCCTGCCACGGCGGCAAGCTAACCGTGTCACTGTCTATACCGTTCAATCATAAAACATCTTTCTTTTGTCAATCCATGGTAATAGAAGAGTGCATGCTATTTTTCTTTTTTAAAGAGACGAATATAATATGGTGTAATTCTCAATAGCATAAATTATACATTTTGTAAACGTTAGCATGCCTTAAAACCGTACGAGTAACAAGGACATATAGAGATTCATGTGTTTTTGGTTGATTTCTTCCTGAATTTTCTTCTATTCACCACAAATCTGCCATAAATAACATAATAAATCATTTCGAAGCTTCTGCCGAACTGCTAAGGCATTTGCCGAGCTGAGCTGCCAGACCAACTTGGCCGAACTGCTCCTGGCCGACTGGTCGAGCTCCTCTAAGTCATTGGACAACATAAATGGGCCGGAGGGCTTACTGGTTATTTCATACTAGCGAGTGCCGAACACTGGCACCTTAGTGCCGAACAACTTGGTCCGGGAACCATTCTGCCGAACTGACAGTTCTGCCGAACAGACAACGATGGTCTTCTGATGGACTTGGCAGTGCGGGAAACAAGGCTTTGGTCGTCAAAACTGGTCGAAATGGTTAATATGAGGATTACAAGGATTTAGGACTAATCGTCCGAGCAACTGGATGTATAGCCGAGCTCAGAGAGCTGAGGTTCCAAAAGAACATACAGCCTCTCTGTCGAGCACAAGTGGTACGGCAATTGGGAGGTCGGCAACACTCTGGAATGAGTCGGTGATGTTCTACGATGGTCTGGGCATACATGTCGAGTTGAAATGAGCTCAATCGGACGGTTCAATGGGTAGTCCGGACTGGTTGGCCAAGTGCCGAACATTGGGTATTACCGTGCTGGAGTACCAAGGTTTGGAGTCTTCGGCAAAGTCAAAAGGAAGACTGCCGAGCTGAGATCAGTGCGGCAAAGTCCTTCGGTGGTCTTGCCGAACAACAATGAGGTGATAAGACTTTGATTTGGTTAATTAAATCATGACCGGAGGGTTAAAAAATTACCTAAGTCTGAAGGATTGAGTTCCTGGTCTCACAAGTGGTTGGCCGACCTGATCATTGTTCGGGGGATGCTGGTCCGGACAGTGTGGACCTTCTGGATTGGAAGCAAAGTGGTCCGGAGAGTTTAGAAGATTGCTGAGAAGCTAAGGTTGGTCGAATAAGTGTTTTGGAGACTTGGCTGAGATCTGCCGAACAACAAACTTTCCGGAGGGATGAATTTTCTCTCACTGGAGCTTTGAGTGCAAGAAAAAGGTTGGTGTGGACTTGAATGCTGAGAAATGGGGTGTTTATATAGGGATCCGGAGGTTAGGTGGCATTTAACGAGAAGGATTGACAGATTCTTAATCCCGTCGAACTAATACACTGCATGGGGATGACATGTCTAATCCGGATCATACATGTTGGTCAAACTGAGCTCTGATCCTGTCAAACCAGGCGTTAGAGGCGGAAGGAACTTGTGACTGAGTTGTCACATCAGTCAGGCTGCTCGTCAGTCCGGATGGGACCTGACTCTGCAACTCGGCAGAGCTGCTGCCGCACAGCCATTTAGTTCGGACCTGGGTTGGGTCGGTCGATCGGACCCGAACCGGTCCGATCCACTGACTTCCGACTGGTCCTTAATTTGAACTCCCTAACTTATTTTTCTTACGGATTAGCCCCTAAAGGATTAATCTTTGCTGATTTTGAACATTTCACTCCAAACTAAGCCCAAATTGATTTTAATTTAATTTCCAAATCATCTCCAAGACATTT
>NMUG010006861.1:0-12365 GCA_002855965.1 Monotropa hypopitys | reverse complement strand
GGTAGAAACCCAATAAAGAATCCAAAAAGAAACTCTAAGATGATTCACTACACAAGAGTGGATAAGGGATAGAAAGCCAAATCAAGAGGACTTAAAAGAACCTCAAGACAATCTACTACATACACTAGAGAAGATATTTTTCTAGTAGAAGGTAATTAGACTAAGGAGTATAAGAAAAGCACTACAAGAGCGACAATACTCCTAGCACACAAACAAAAGAGTGAATCAAGGCAAAATTCCAAATGAACAATTCCAAAAGAAAGTTCAAGGTAATTCACTACAAGGAACAAGTTGATTTTAAAGGCATAAGTACCCAAGAAGATATTCTATAGAATTCTCCAAATCAACCAAAGACAATCTCAAGAGATATTAGGGCAAAGCAATAAATTGATAGAGAGAAACTCTAAGAAGAGATTGTACAAAAATATTCACCAAGTCAAAAGACCAAGGGCAAAGCACTAGGCTTAATACAAACTTAGGTGAAATATATTCACACAATCTCTCAAAGCCATAAGGGCAAGGGCAAAGCACAAGGCTTGGATTAAACCCTAGGAGAGATTAGACAAAGGTTGTAAGATCTCTAAAACCTATTTGGTTTAAGAGATAAATCTTAAAGCTTGATAACAATCCCAAAGAGAGAACTACAACCAAAACTCACAAACTCAAAGAAATAAGGGCAAAACTTACAAAAGCTATATGTGCAACAACAACCCTAAAAAAGTTTTAGTGAGATATAACCCTAGAACATACTAGGATAAAAACAAGAACTCTATAATCAAAAGATAAACCTAATTCTCATATATCAAGGATAGAATAATCCTAACAAATACCTCTTGTAAGAAGAATATACAAGATTTCATAAGAAATCTTAGAACCCCCAATGTGAAAAGCACAACACAAAAACCCTTAGAAAGATAATAACATATAGGATATATGTAGATTATCTAAGTAAGTACAAGGGCTAAAGTAGAAGGGAGTAGTGCAAGAGAGAAAAAGATATAATCTTCAAGGTGTGCTTCAATGGAGGAACAAATCTGTGAATTTCAGTAGCCACCAAAAATAGAGAGATATTTCTTTTTGAGTTCTTGAATATATTAAAATGTTCTTAAGGCATGTATATATACTTAGGAGCCTTAGACACGAATTAGAGTTGATTAGTATCTGAAAATATGACAAAACTAACCTTAATACGCTCCCCTAACGGTCAAAAAACTCAAAAATCGATTTTAAAATTTGCTGAACGAGACACCCGAAACCAGTACCGGGGTTCACGGGAACCGGTACCGGAAGTCGCTGAACAAATGGAGCCAAGGGAGAAGATGTCCGGAACCGCAAGGAAGGACCATGGGCAACCGATTTCTGGCCCCCCGCAACCGATACTGGGGGTCCCCGAAACCAGTACCCAGAAGCTCTTGTGGAGTACCAAAGGTGAGAACTAAAGACCAAGAAACCGCGAAAGAAACTGGTGCGATACTAGTATCCGATACGGTGCAGAAATCGATATTCGAGAGAATGGATGTGGTAGCAATGAAGGAATCCCAAAACCGATTCCCCGGTGATGGGAACCGGTACCCAATGCTTCTGGACCAAAACTAAACTAAGGCAAAAATGCCAAGGTTAAGGCGAAAGACGAAACTTGGGACCGAACATGGAAAAAAGTTTCGAGCAACGGGAAAAACCGAAAATGAAGGATGACAAGCAGAATTACAAAGGAACAAGGAGATGACCAAAGAAGAATTAATACCAAATGACGAACCGGCCATCCAATGAACCTTTAGACGATGAAATGCCTTCAATTTGTTGCCGATGAGCTGCATCAAATCTTTATGGCTCGGGAAGTGGAGCATCTACCTATGCTACCCCAAATCAAAATAAAAGAAGCAAGATACAACAAACATTCCAAAAAATAGCAAACACGGAAAAACAATAACAATCTTCCCCTTTGGCTTTTCCGAAAAAAATGGCTAAAACAGGCAAGCCAAATAGAAACCTATTCGGCTACAATAGCTAACTAGCTACAAAACTAAGATCTACGCTGCTACATAAACACCTGCAAGCAAAGAAGATCAAAGAAAACCTCCAAGCACAAGGCAACAAAGTGTGTAAACAACGGAGTAAGCAAGGGCTATACATAAAAAGAATAAATACAAGGATACATCTTGTACAAAACAACCCTGCAAAACAAAAACTCCATGCAAAACACAATATGAGCCATATAACGTGCAACAATAGCCAAAATACTCAATAAGCCCAAAAATGCTAAATTCTTGTTGTTGGGGCCGAACTTTCGAGAGGCCGGAGCCGCGACCTCCTCCAAGAGCACCACAGCACAGGCCAGCCAACAGACGGCCGAGCAGAGCTTAGTTGGCGACAGGGCCTCACTAGAGCTCTCTCCGTCTAGGAGACTCAAAGCCCAGAGAAGGTGCCTGGCCGAAGCAACATGAAAGCAAGGTCATGCGACCGAACAGAGGGAGGGCCGACGTGAAAGGCCCCTTTGGGATCACTTTTGTGCAGAAGTCCCTTAGCCCGAGACGGCCTAGCCTACGGCCAGCAACGCCGAAGCAGCTCGCTTCGGCCAGACAGGACAAATGCCTTGATCACAGCGAAGACTCCCTCGGAGACAGCATCCCGGGTTTTGCGCACATGGCAGACACACGCCTGACACAGAATCAGCTTTTCCGTGATTCCCGCAGAATGTCAGGCACGCTTCGTCAGCTTTTCTACTGCCCGATGTTGTCAGGCGGCGGCGCCTGACACTGTCGGGGCCGACCGGTCGGCCACATGCTCAGACATGCAGGAGGAACAGGTGCACTGCCCCATGACCTGCCACAGCAGTTCACTCGCGCCGAAGCACGTGTCTTCCACTCTCCGATGGATCTATAAATAGGGGAGAGCATTCAATGCAGAGGTAGACTTTTTCTCACTAGCCAAAGCTCTATCCATTTGCCTTCTCACTCTAGAACTCTTGCTGACTTTACCATCGGAGGGTCCACCGGCGACATCCACCGGTAGCCTAATGTTTGTTTCTTTTGCAGCCTAGCACCACCGCTTCTCCACCGCTCACTACCGGAATCCACCACCAGAAAGGCTTACCCCCCAACAATTGGCGATTCCACTGGGGAACCCTTTCTCAAACACCCAAGATTCTGTTGTGAGCTTGAAGATGACTTCCAAGGACCGAAACTCAAGGGACAACTAGTCCAATGCCAGAAGGAACAAGGGAAAGGAGGTGGCCAGAATAGGGGACTCTGCTCTCCGAACCCCTGAGCACATCCGTACCGACACGAGCATCCACTCCAGCGAGTGTCCAACCCCCCCCCGACCAAGCTCACCACGAGGCAGTACATCCGCAATTTGGAGGGAGACTTGGACCGGAGGGACCAACAGATTGACGCTCTCATGCACGAGATGACTCTCTTACGCAAGGCCACCGAGAAGAGAAAGGAGCTACCGGCACCAAGTCGTGCCAAAGATAGCCGAAAGTATCAGGTGCCTTCTCAAAGCAGGAGCATGTCCGAGAAGACTAGGCCTTCGGCACTGAACAGGCTGGGGGGAAGGATAGAAGAAATCTTTGTCCGGGAGAGGGACAATGAGGACCGCCGCATCAGGCGCCGCGTCTCGCCTCCTCGGCCCAGGGATGAGCGTTCAGCCACAAATGCTAGGCCACCAGTGTTCGATCACCTCGGCCCGAATGCTGTCCCAGCGGCTCAAAGGAATCGCCAGGCCCGAGATCAGTCACCGCACAAGCATAGGAGGCATGGCAGTCAGGGAGGCAGCCACTTCTCAGAGCAAGAGGTTAGCTAAAGGAGGAGAGTCCTGCCAGCTCGGACCTACGAGCCGTGTCGACAGGACAGAGTCCCATGTACTCCGTTCTCTCCTGAAATTGAAGCTGCAAGGCCTCCGGCAGGTTTCTCAGACCCTAAGTTCAACAAATACGATCCCAAAAATGGATTCGTATACTCATATCGTGCACTTCAGGCAGATAATGTCCCTCTACTCTGGGGAGGATGTCTTGATGTGCAAGCTTTTTCTATCCAGTCTCGGCGAGGTTGGGTTGCTCTGGTTTGACCGACTGCCAGCAAGGTCCATCTCCTCCTGGAGAGACCTCGCAACGGCCTTCCTAGCTCGGTTCATCACCAACACCAGAGTCAAGAAAGAGGTTGATTCCCTCCTCGACCTTCGGCGAGCGAGGTCAGAATCTCTGCGCCAATACGCAGCCCGATATTGGGACCTCTACAATGCGATTGAGGAGTGCGATCAAAAAATCACAGTTACATCTTTCAAGCTCGGCCTGGACCACTCCAGCCGAGAGTTCGAGGACTTGATGTTGTTTCCTCCAGAAACAATGAATGAGATCATGGCCAGAATCGAGCTCCACGCGAAATTGGAAGAGGCCAAGGAGGAGAGGAGCAAGTCCGAACAGCGCTCCGGCCACAGTTCTGCCAATAACAACAGTTCGGCCAGGAGAAAAAAGACCAACACGGTCTAGTCGGGGGAACCAAGGACCTACAAACCATACGAGTATGTGGCTCACACCACTATCTTCAAACAGCCGACCTTCATGCTCCTTGGCAAGATCGAAAAGGAGCCCTACTTCAGGTGGCCAGAAAAGAGGTTGGGTGCTTAGAGAGGTGGCAATGACAAATTCAGATGCTCCTATCACAGGGAGAAGGGCCACCTCACCACCAACTGTCGGGCCTACAAGGATTTTTTGGAAGAGTTGGTCACTACCGGCCATCTTGGGGAGTTTATTGATACGGAGAAAACGGTGAACGCTGTACCGAAGGAAGACCCCAAGCTGGCCTTGCATATTATCAACGTGATCCACGGGACAGTGGATCACCGACGAGAAGAGAAGCTTCGGTCTGAGCTCCAACAGATCGAGGCAAAGGAGATCCTTGCCGTCCAGTCTATGCCAAAGAAGCCAAAGCCGGACTCAAGGTATTCCAATACTTTTTCTTCTCGAGATTCTGAAAGGGTCCAACACCCCCACGACGATGCGCTAGTCGTCATCCTACAGATTGTCGACTGCCAGGTTAGTAGAGTTTTCATTGACCTCGGCAGCTCGGCAGATGTCATGTATTATTCTCTGTTCAAGAAAATGGGGTATAAATCAGAAGACCTTCAACCAACCGATGTTCCACTAGTAGGGTTTAACGCGGCGTCAGTCTAGCCACTCGGAAAAATCACCATACCAGTGACCATCGGCACGGTCACTACCGAGTTGGAGTTTGTGGTAGTCGACGTCCCGTCTCCCTATAACGCTATTTTGGGCCGAACCTGGGTCCATAGCATCAAGGGGGTCGCCTCCACTTACCACCAGGTTATTAAGTTCGTCGGCACGCGAGGCGTGGAGGAGCTTAGGGGAGACCAAGCCTCGACAAAGTAGTGCTATATCGCTGCAGTCAAAGGGAAGATTACCCCTGAGCAAGTCCACTGGGTGGAGGTTCCAGATCAACCGGTGCTGGAGGATGTCGGTTCAAGTGCCTCGGCAAAATCCATTGAGGATCTTGACACCGTCCCTCTAAGCGTCGACGATCCAAAACGCTTCTTTCTTATTGGCTCTGAGATGACCGAGGAAGACAAGGCGGCAACAATCAGCTGCCTCAAGTGAAATGTTGAAATATTTTCCTGGACGCCCTATGAAATGCCAGGCGTGGATCCAGAGTTCATCAGTCATCATCTCAACGTCCGGCCGGAGTGCCGGTCCGTCGTCCACAAAGCCCGTCGGTCGGTAGCTGCTCATGCCGATGCAGTTATTGAAGAAGTGGACCGTCTGACCGAAGCGCAGGCGATCCGAGAAGTACACTACCCCACCTGGTTAGCCAACACGGTGGTGGTCAAAAAGAAGACCAGCAAGTAGAGGGTTTGTGTTGATTACACTAACCTCAATGAAGCTTTCCCCAAAGACAGCTTTCCAGTGCCGAGGATTGATCAACTGGTCGACTCAACGACCGGACATCCCAGAATGAGCTTCATGGATGCGTACCGAGGATACCATCAGATAGCTATGTTCGGCCCGGACCAAGAGAAAACAACATTTATCACCCCAAGGGGTCTGTTCTACTACAGAGTAATTCCCTTTCGGCTTGAAGAATGCCGGAGCGACCTATCAGCTGATGATCACAAAAATGTTTAGCGCTCAGCTCGGAAATACAGTGGAGGCCTACATAGATGACATGGTCGTCAAAAGCAAGGTCGAAGAGGACCATCTGGAAGATCTTCAAAGGGTGTTTGATATTTTGAAAAAGCATAAGCTTCGTCTCAACGCCTCCAAATGTGCCTTCAGAGTTAGCTCGGGGAAATTCTTGGGCTACCTTGTCACGCGCCGAGGCATAGAGGCCGACCCATCTCAGGTCTCGGCCATCCAGAAGATCGAGGAGCCCAGAACTCTGAAAGAAGTACAGAAGCTCGCGGGAATGGCCGCAGCCCTCAACTGGTTCATCAGCAGATCCTCAGACAAGTGCCGACCATTCTATGAGGTATTGAAGAAAAATAGCTGAAGGCATTTTTTGTGGACTGATCAGTGAAGGGAGGCCCTCGGCAATCTCAAAGAATATCTCTCTGTGGATCCCCTGCTTGCCAAACCAATGCAGGAGGAATAGTTGTACCTATATCTTGCCGTCACTCCACATACCGTCAGCTCAGCACTGGTTTGGCAAGAGGGGCTTGAGCAGCTACCGGTCTACTTCTCTAGCAAGTCACTCATCAGCGCCGCGACCAGGTACCTTCCTCTTGAAAAACTTACATATGCTCTGGTTATTGCTTCCAGGAAACTGACACCATACTTCCAGGCACATACTATTATTGTCTTGACCGAGTTCCCTCTTCGGGCATTGCTTAAACGCGCCGATCTATCCGACCGACTCACCAAGTGGGCCGTGGAATTGGCCAACTTCGACATCAGATTCCAACCCAAGACAGTCATCAAGGGCCAAATCCTGGCCAACTTCCTTACAGAATTCTCTCCTCGGCCAGAGGACCCCAAGGCTAACGAAATCATTACCGACCAAGTCCTGCCAGAGTCTCTGCCAAATCAGGACTCGTGGAGGATGTTTGTCGATGGAGCATCCAACTGCCGAGGAAATGGGGCCGGAGTTGTCCTCATTTCCCCTGAGGGCGTCACCCATGAACACTCCCTTCGGCTCAACTTCAACGCTTCCAACAATGAAGCAGAGTATGAAGCCTTACTAGCCGGACTTAAAGCTACCGAAGAGCTGGAAATTCAGACCCTCAACATCTACAGCGACTCTCAGCTCGTGGTCAACCAGGTCAACGGTGACTACGAGTGCCGAGACGAGCGGATGGGAAGATACATGTTGAAAGTCAAGGAGAGGCCGGGGCTATTCAAGCAAATCCAAATCCAACAGGTCGACAGGGAACAAAATGCCCATGCCGACGCTCTAGCCGGAATAGCCTCAGCAGCAGAAGTCAAGGAGCAGAGGACAGTCAGCGTCCAAAGCCTAGATCAGCCAAGCATCGAAGCGCCAAAGCAGCTAGCCGTCTTCTTCATCAGCCACGGTCCCAGCTGGATGGACCCAATCATCTCATTTCTGAAGGACGGTTCCCTTCTAGAAGACAAGAGGGAGGCCCACCGAATCGTTCATAAGTCGGCTCGGTTCTTGTTAGGCCCTCAGGAGAAGCTGTACAGACGGTCATTCTCAGGACCGTACTTCCTTTGTGTACATCCAACATTGGTGGAGGGAGTACTGCAGGAGATCCACGCCGGCAGCTGTGGAGCACACACTAGGGAAAGATCAATTGTACACCGAGCTATCTCCCAAGGATACTGGTGGCCGAAGATGATGGAGGATGGGGAGCAAATAGTAAAGAAGTGTGATTCCTGCCAGCAGTTCTCCCCAATCATCAGACAACCCGCCGAGGAGCTCACACCGTTAACCAGCCCATGGCCTTTCGCTCAATGGGGCTTGGACATCGTCGGCAAGCTCCCTACAGCACCATGAGGTTTTAAATTTCTGATTACAGCAACAGACTACTTCTCCAAATGGGTAGAAGCCGAGCCATTGGTTACCATTGAAGACAAGGATGTGAAAAGATTTGCTTGGAAGAACATTGTCTCCCGCTTCGGCATCCCCTATGCCTTCATCTCGGACAATGGCACTCAGTTTGTGGGGGACCTCTTCACCAATTTCTGCGCCGAGCACAGGATCAAGTTCTACAACTCCACCCCACTATCTGCAAGGCAACGGTCAGGCCGAAGCTTCAAACAAAACCATCGGCAGTGGCATCAAAAGAAGACTTCAAGCAGCGAAGGGCAAATGGGCCGAGGAACTTCCCAGCATTCTTTGGGCCTACCGAACAACCCCTCGGCACTGCACAGGGCAGACCCCGTTCTCTTCAGCCTTCGGCATGGAAGAAATCGTTCCACTAGAGGCCGGGCTGCCAACTATCAGAACCGAAGGATTCGATGAGCCAACGAACGACACAGTAATTGAGAAGGACCTGGACCTGACCGAAGAAAGAAGAGACTCTGCTAGGATCAGACTAGCCGTCTACCAGCAAGGAGTGGCCAGGAACATTACACGAACGGTCCGGCCTAGGGCCTTCAAAATTGATGATCTCGTCCTAAGGAAAGTGGTGGGAAACAAGAAAAAGAGTTTAGATGGCAAGCTCGGTCCAAACTAGGAAGTGACGTACAGAGTGACCGGTCATGCAGTGATTGGGGCTTATCGGATGGAAGACCTGGACGACACCCCAATTCCAAGGCCATGGAATGCTACAAACCTGAGACTGTACTATCACTAACCATGTAAATCTGGCCTAGGGCCCTCAATAAATGAAAGCTTGACTCTCAAAATACTTGCTCAAAATTTTCATCTATTGCTTCAGCGTAATACGGCCGAAGCATCTCATAGTTGCCGTTCATCTACAAAGCATGCATGCAGCTCCTCGGTGGCTTTTCCGAGGAAGCTTACAGCTCTTCGGTGCTACACCGCCGAAGCAGCCTTTAGTTGCCGTTTATCTACAAAGCGTGCATGCAGCTCCTCGGTGGCTTTGCCGAGGAAGCTTACAGCTCTTCGGTGCTATACGGCCGAAGCAGCTCATAGTTGTCGTTTATCTATAAAGCGTGCATGCAGCTACTCGATGGCTTTGCCGAGGAAGCTTAAAGCTCTTTGGTGCTACACCTCCGAAGCAGCCTTTAGTTTCTGTTTATCTACAAAGCGTGTATGCAGCTCCTCGGTGGCTTTGCCGAGGAAGCTTACACCTCTTCAGTGCTACACCGCCGAAGCAGCCTTCAGGTGCCATTTATCTCTAAAACGTGCATGCAGCTCTTCGGCGCCACACCGCCGAAGAACTTCTTAAGAAGTTAGCATTTACTTGAAAATTTACAAGGATTGCTACGGCACAGCACCAAAGCAGCCTACAAACAGCAAGCAAACAGAAGTGCAGTACCGAGACGAGGGCAAGGCCTTGGATGACCAAAACCTTTTCCTCGGCTGGGGGAAGAAGGGAACACACGAATACTATGCAATTTCTAGGCAGACAAAGAAGTTCGAGACATAAAGTTCAAAATTTCATTAAGTGAAAGAAGGACCGGCAACAGGCCGGCTCGGTCCAAACAAAAAAAACAAAAAAAAAACAAAAAGCAAAAGTACAGAAGAAGGAGCGCAGGGGTAATCAAACAGTCGGCTGGGCAGGATCAGCAGTCCCAGTCCCGAGCGCCTCGGTCCGAGCAGGGGGATCCACCACCTCTGTCCCGACGGCAGGAGGAGCCACCGGAGCCCCAAAAAGCCAAGCTCCCACTTGAACGACTTCATAGGGGGAATCTTCCCTATGCCGGCAGCACTGTCCTCAGCACCATCTTTGATCTTCGCGCAGATCCAGCCCTTTTGGAAAATCTTCTCCTTCAGATTCCCCACCTGCTCACGGCATTGTCTCGCCGCTTCGTCAAAACCCTTGGCATACTCTGCCTCTGCCTCGGCAGTTGCCTTATTCTGTAGCTCCTCCATCTCCGCCTTCAGCCGAAGAATTTCAGCATTGGCAGCAGCAATACGAGCATCCTTCAGGCCCAGCTCGGCAGCGTTTATCTCAGCAGTGGCCTCGAGAGCTATGACCTTATTTCTCAGATCGAGCGAGGAGCTCTCAGCTGCCTCAAGCTTCTTGCGGCTCTCTTCGGTCGCCTTGTCAGCCAGTTTTCGGCTAGCCTGTTGCTAGCTGAGGCGCTGATCCACGCCAGCGCCAGCGTGCATCATCTGCAAGAAGACAAGCAATCAATATAGATACTGAAGGAAAAAGAATCAACAAATTGAGAACAACTGTACTTATCATCGCGCCGTAATACATCATCCTCCGGAAGCAGGTCTGGGGGACGGAGGGAAGGAGCTCCATCTTCTTCGGCAGCGTAAAGGCCTGGGCCAAAGCCATTGCCACACTGGGGCGCTCTGCCAGTGTGTCCCCCATCTCAAAATAAATGCCCTCGTAGGAGAGCTTCGGCTCAAACAAAATAACCTCCTTCCGGGAGGACCCTACCATCTCCTGGGTCGCCGGGTCCTCGGCATGAACCTTTTCTGCAGCAGCGGCAGAGTGCTCGGCAGGGGGCGTATCTTCAGATTGGCGGAGCCTCTTCCCTGACTGGGTCCTAGCCAGACCGGCCAGGATGTTTTTGGCTCGGAGGCCAGCCGGAGTCTCCTTCAAAATCGTCACCAAAGGATCGACATCCATGCCCTCGGTCTCCTCGGCCAGGAAGTCGTCCTCAAGGTTGATGACCTTCTTTGGCCCCATTTCTTCTTCCACGGCCGGGTGTACAATGGAGGGCTCGACTGGCTGTGTGGTGGAGGGCTCGGCTGGCTGGGCGGCCGGAGGTGGTCGCGGTCGAAGGACGTGAGTGGATGATGGAGTGTACTCCAACAACGTTGGGGCCGAGCGCCTCGCCTCTGGAAGAGCAGAGAAAGCCTTTACCCTGTCAAAGTCGACGGCGTTCTTCAGACCGCTGAGGACCCCAAGATCTGTACAGAAGGGAAAGACAGTCAGAAGATCATACTAAAAGAAGAAACATCGTCCGAAGTGACAAAGCTTACCAGGGATATCCTTTCGGACCAGTACGGTGTACACCCTGTCCATCCCGACGTGAAGTGGGATAAAGAAATGGCCAGAGACGATAATCACGTCATCGGCATATTTGTCAGAATCCGGCAAGCCGGCAATCAGGACAGACTGGCCAGGTCTCCAGCCCAGATAGTATTTTTTAGACTTCTGGTTGTAGCCAACGAAGTAATAGCCGAAGATATCTGCGAAGGTGAGCTGGCTTGACCGTGGGAGGGACTCATTCAGCTTCGTCACCCCCAGTAGAATTCTGAAGGTATTCACCATTACTTGGAATGGAGTGAGGCCGACAGTGCCGAAGAAATGGGTGAGCATAGGATAAAAGGGAAACCGCACTCCCCCCTTAACAACAGCGACGACCCGCACAAGAATGTGGTCCGGTCCCTGGTCTTTGTAGCCGACAAGGGCTAGCAAGATGTTTACGTCGGCAGAAATCTCGTACTCCTCCCGGAAATGCCGAAGGTCTTCAGGAGTGTCCAGGTACTGTATGAACTTGTCGGACCGTCTCTTCGGTGCCATAATTGGATCTGAAAAGAACACGAACAAGAGGGCACCGTCAGTCGGTCCGGCATCGACCTACGCGGTGAAGCACAGGGAAACCATTGGCTTGGCCTTCAACCAACATCCAAGGCCAGTCCGGCTCGGCTAGGTTCAGGCTGGATGTTCATCCCCTACCTCTGTAGCCCAGAAACTCGCAGGGAGCTTCCAGGTCACAACAATGGCGGAAGATTGAACCTCCAACCCCAACAGTCGCTAAATCGACTGGAAAACGCAAAAACGACCACCATTAACGTACAGAGAAGGGTTGGACGGTTACCTAGAAGGAAGAAAGGGGCTGGAAAGCTGAAGAAGGTGCAAGGAAGGGGTTGGAACGTAAGTCGCCGGAAACACGCCGCACGGTGGCAGGAAATCGCCTGTGATGAGAGAGAGAGAAGCAACGGGAGTTCTGAAAAATGCCCAAGGCCTCCTTTTATAGGAGGTGACCGGTAGGTTAAAACCGGTTGACTGGCCGAACCGGCTTGGCCGGTCACGTGCTCCTGCAATCATTACTCTGCCTCAAAAATTGAACTGGCGCTGTAAAACCGACAGCACTCTGCACCACGTCTCATCAGCCGTAGAGCCATCCAAGCATGGCGTGACACGTAGGGATGCACAACCGCCCATTCAGACGCGCGACAGCCAATGAGATATATAGAGGATAATCGGATATGATACGGTTAGGTGGATTGTGATGTTGGGCTAAGTCGTGGAATTAGCCGTCGAAGATATTTGGCTAAGTCGTGGAATTAGTCGGTTATGCA
>NMUG010006860.1:0-12366 GCA_002855965.1 Monotropa hypopitys | reverse complement strand
TTACTTAGTCATCGGAGGCAGTTTAGGGACACAAATTCCCATTTTGTGTTCCTTGGATCATTATTTTGCAGGTAAGCATGAAGATCTCGGGGGAGTTCAGAGGCCAGCCAGACTGTTCTCGAAAACCATTCATCCGTTGGCGCCGTCTGTGGGAAGTGAGATTTTCTTAATTTTGGTGAACGGTTTCTTGTTAAATGGTTCAAACTCGCACCAACAACAAGACCATGGCTAATGAAGGGCAAACCTCCCAGGATCCACCGTATGTGACGGTGGGCATGTTTAACCAGATGCAAGTCAAGATGGAGGCCATAGCAAAAGCCCTGGAAAATGAGCGGCAGCAAAATTAGCAAATGAGGGAAAGACTGGAAGCGGAGCCAGCACAGAACTTTCCCCCGTCAATGCACACGGAGGATAGACCTGTCAGGAACAACGTCGTGGCAATCCATGGGGCAAGCCACCAGGAGGGGACTGATCAATGTCTAGAGAGGTCAGATGGGGAACCGGGCATAATCACAGCCATGCAGGCGCAGATTGGAAGATTGTAGGATCAGATGAAGGCCAGGGCCCTAGACACTGTGGAAGAGTTAGTCCAGAACAATAATTCCCCATTTACGCAAGAAGTCATGCGGATGCCCCTTCCTCAAAAGTTCCAGATGCCGTCTTTGGAGACATTTAATGGGGCGACGGATCCTCCCGATCACTTGGAGACTTACAAGAATGTAATGATGTTACAAGCAGTTCCGGACGAAATAATGTGCTGAGTTTTTTCAGTTACTTTAAGGGAAAATGACAGGATGTGGTTCAACAAAGCTCAAGCCCAACGCCATTAGTAATTTCAAGGAGCTCAACAGGATCTTTGTCAGCTACTTCATTGTGGACCAACGGTATTGTAAACCATCAACTCACCTATTAACGATCGTGCAGAGCCGAGGAGAATCCCTCATAGACTTCACTACCTATTTTCACTAAGGAAATGATGCAAATTGAAAGTGTAGATGATAAGATGTCAATCAACGCCTATATCATTGGATTATGGTTGGGGCAGTTCTTGTTCAATCTCACGCAAGACCCCCACCCCAAGACTATGACCGAGCTCATGCTCAGACCTTAGAAACATATGAATGCAGAGGAAACCCTTATTGCCCGAAGGGCCAGAACTGTTCAAGAGGTCAGCACTACCCATTCGCAAAACAATCCTCATCCTACTGAAAATAAGAAGAAAGGGAGACTTGACAGTGGAAATAGAGATCAAAGGAAAAGAAAAGAGGACCACCGAAGCCCTCCGAGAAAGCATAGAGGATCTAGTTCTAGGTATCAACACTTTACGCCCTTGGTGGCAACAAACTGAGCAGATTTTGGAAGACCTGCATGCTGATCCTGACCTGAGATGGTCAGAGAAGCTAAAGACCGATCCGACCAGGAGGTCAATGGATAAATATTGTCATTTCCATCGGGACCATGGCCACAACACAGATGACTATTTTGACTTGAAAAATCAAATAGAAGAGTTAATTCAGAAGGGGAGGCTAAAGAGATTTGTTGCTGGGAAAGGCCAAAAGGTGGTCCAGACAAGGAAAGAGTCAAGGAACGACAGGGACGAGGGACGGCATCAAGATGGAATTTTGGGATAAATCAAAGTCATACATGAAGGATTTGTGGGAGGAGGAGAAACAAATTCTGCTCGGAAAGCTCATTTGCGACGACTGCGAAAGGAAGATCCAATGGAGGTATGTGCGGTTGAAAGGTCGTCGAAGATACCAAGAGACGATGAGGAGATTCTTATTATTTTCTCAATAGAATACGAGTAGGGGACCAGCTACCCACATAATGATCCGCTGGTGGTGGGTATGATTATCGCCAACTTCAAGATGAAAAGGATAATGATCGATAGTGGAAGCTCCACAAACATTTTGTTCCTTGGTGCCTACGACCAACTGAAGGCGGGTTAAGACAGGATCCATCCCATGAGATCTCCTTTTGTGAGTGGCGACACTCAGCCATTTCATGTCTCGAGCAACGGATAAGTGTCATGTAACGGTTGAGAATTTATTTAAATTGAATTTAGAATTTCAATGCCATTCTTTAGATTTTGATTGATTTTTAATCTCAAAATCATCTCTTATTTGTGGGTGTGGTTGATTCCAGAATGTCGTAGATAATTCAATTGTGAATTCAACGCAACTTGAATCGCTTGAATCGAAGTTCGGATGAAGAATCTAGGCCCGAAAGAAAATCCTTGCCCTTGAGCCTCCATCTACCAGGAATAGGAAGAAGGGCTTTGCCCTTTTACCGGGAGAATAGAGGGAGAAGAAGGGAAGGAGAGCAGCAGCAGGCCAAAGTACTGGGAGAAGGAAGGGAGAAGGATCCCTTCTACCGGGAGTTGGGAGGATAGAGCCCCAACTTCCGGAAGAGCTTGCAGGAGAAGAGGAGAAGGGGGTTGCAGGCAAGAGTTGCAACCCGGACTACTGGGAGAACAGACTTGGTCTACCGGGAATGCAGGAAGGCAGGGGGCCTTTTGGCTTGGCTGTAGCTCTGTCTAGCGGGAGTTGGATCCTGGACTACCGGGACTACAGAAGGGCTGGGGAGACTGCAGGCTTGGCTGCAACTCTGACTACCGAGAGTCCACTCCTGGACTACTGGGAGTCCGTGGGTTAATTTCTTGTTGTTCGGGAAATGTAAGTGGGGTATTTTGGACTTTTGGACCTCGATATAATTACATCACTCATACCCTAAACCCTCATTTTACCCCAAAACTCTCTCTCTCTTCCGTCTATCTTCAAATCCCCTCAAATCCTCTCACTTCTCTCTAAGATTCAAGAAGATTGGTCTGGAGTTTGAAGAAAACCCAAAGTTTAAAGTTGTTGGTGGCTCTCTCCTCTCTCCATTGATATGCAAATCTTGTCCATTCATCAAGATTCTCTCACCTAGGGTTGAGTAAGTTTGTTTGAATCATCCATTAAGGTAGAGTTCTCATATCTCTCTTGTCTCCTTAGTTGGTTTGCTTACTTCCCCCTCAACATTTTAAAAATAGGATGAGAAAATTTCATGTTCTTTGTTGTGGGTCAAATTACTCCCAACTTGGTTGAGTGTTTGAGTTGTTATGGGTCTTAATTGACTCCCTACGTTATCAATTTCAAGATCCCCAAATGATTTTTAAAACCCCCCAAATTTTATAAAACCATAATTTCGGGTCTTGGTTAAATGTTGAAATTGAAGGGTTGATCATTGAAATTGACGATGGCAAAATAGTCCTATGGCCTTATAAATGTTTTAATTGGAAAATTTGAATATCAATTTGGGAAGAAAACCACGTTTGGTCATTTAGGGTGATTAGGAGGTGAAAATGCCCTAATCCCGGTTATGAAATGAATGTTTTAAATGGACCACTTACATGATAGATGATTGAGTTGGCTAAATATATCATACGGGAATTTCGTTCCCTGAGTGGATTTCATTCACTACATTGCGCAATGGGAGTCCACTGGAGCCCTTCCTAAGGTAGGATAATTCTGAGGAACATACGGTTGGTAGCTGGAAGGCGACTAGCACGGAACAAGCCGAAACTTAATAAAATCTTAATAATGTGATTGTGCCTCCCTTAATTTCATTAAAGTTGAGATGTGATCTTTTAAAGAAATACTTCTTCTTGATTTTGTCAAGTTGAGCTTTGAAGGAAATGCTTCTCCTTGATTTTTTCAAGTTGAGCTTTTGAAAGAAAAACCGATGGTTTTGGAAATGAAATGTTAGAAAGAACTTGGAAAATGATTTTGGAACTATGAAAAAGGTCCTCATCACATGCATACATACTTTTATTCTCGCACTCACATCTTTTGTCCTAACTTGAGAAATATTTGGGTATAGGCTTTCTCTACTAGGCTGCTGCCTAACCCTCTATTTGTAGGTACAAACCCAGCTGTTTGATTTGGGAGCTTGGAGCTTTGGGTGCCTCTTATTTGGGTATCCTCTTTTGGGTTCCTTCAGTTTTATTTAATTTAAATTTAATGTTCTCGGGATTGTAATAATTATTTTGTTGTTGGACTATAAATTTAAGCATGATATGGTGTGTGTGTGTGACATCCTCCCCTTGCCTTCTCTTATTTTCCACACTTTAGAATGGGTAGATGTTTAAAGATTATTAGTCCTTGTTGTCATCTTTTTAATTTAAAAAAAAACATGGTTTGAAAATCCGGGATGTGACAACTTGGTATCAAAGCTTCCGTTCAAAAACTTAGGCCTTTGGGGAGACATTTGGTCTCTATGGGTGCATTGTGTTGAAAAGTTGAATTCATGTGATGTGCTTGGAGTGTGTATGCATTGCATGAGGACCATATGTTTTTATAACAAACTAACTTTAAAAGGGATCTTCCCTCTAGATCTAAGTGATGTCCTAGGATGATGTTGATCCCCTAGTGGACCATTGTCTTGGTATTGCCATTCTTGTGAGTCTATCTCCAGTAGATGGTGTCTAGGGCTTCTTTGCCTCATTCTTGAGAAGCGGACCTCTTATTCGTGTGGTGGTATTTTCTTTGAATCTATTCTACTCTGTCGTTGGGTATGAGTTTTGATTTTGGGCTAATGTTTGGCATCATCCTTTCTTGTAGTTGATATGCTTCCTCGAAGAGCTATGGGTCAAGGAAGGGGACGTCGAGGACTCCCTATCCCTGATGCTAGTAGTTAGGAAGTCACCGGAAAGCATGGTGATTTTGCTAACAATGTTCCTACTGTCGTGCTAGCTCCCAAGGGACTGGTTATTCCAAATCAGTTTATGCGTGAGTTTGCTGCTGTTATGATCGAGGTAGGCCATAGAGTGGCCCCTCCCAGAGAAGCACATGGTGATCGTGCTATCGAGTCTTTGCTAGAATTCCGTCGAATGGATCCTCCCAAGTTCAGTGGGGAAGGGGATCCCTTGGTAGCAAACCACTGGTTATCTGAAGTATGGAAGATCCTGGATATGCTGAGGATCTAGGAGAACTAGTTAAGGATCTATTTCTCCACCTATCAGTTCATTGGAGAAGCAAGTGAGTGGTGGTCTGCTATCATCGAGGCTCGTCGGGATGTACTGAGGGCTTCTAGGGACTACAACCCTTTGGTTGCCCAAGATCTTATAGGTGCTATGATGTGGCCGGAGTTTGAGGCTATCTTTGAAAGCGAGTACTTCCCGGAGTCTTATCATGATTAGCTCCGAGAGCAATTCGAGAGATTGAAGGAAGGCTCCATGTCTGTTACCCAGTATTCCGTCAAGTTTCATGCGTTATCCAGATTTGCCCCTGATTTGGTCAGTTCTGAGGAGAGAGAGTGTAAGAGGTTTGAGAAGGGTCTGCATTCCTCGGTCCAGTGACTCGTTATGAGTCAAAGGATTAGGAATTTTGCAGACATATTTGAATGTGCCAGAACGATTGAGCTGAAGAAAGAGGCTCCCAAGGAGGTTCGTGTTTGAGAACCTAGGAATCAAGTATCTAGGTCGAGTTCTTCATCGGGTAGCTTTGGGAGGAAGAGGCATCGTGAGCATTCCCGTTTTTCTAGGGGACATGTCTCCCAGGACAGTGTTGCAATTCCTGGACTCTCAACCAGACAGGAAGTTGTTTGCCACCGTTGCAATCAACCGGGGCACTATTGCACTGCGTGTCCCTTGTTGGTTTGCTTCGAGTATGGCCAACCCGGTCATATCTCCACTATATGTCCGGCGAAGGCTGGTGCTCGCAGTGAGATGGGTTCAGTTCATTAGACTCGTCCAGGTCAGCACATACAGATTAGTCTTGCTTCATCGGGCCAGAGTTCTTGAGTGGATCGTGCTAGCACCTCAGTTTTCGGTCAGTCCTCTGGACACCATGGTGGTCGTGGTCAGTTTGCTCGAGGCAAAGCTTACATTATTCCTGTGGTTGCCCCTTCTGCAGTTCAGCAACAGGCTGACACTTCTGTCATACGGGGTACGTTCCTTATTTTTGGTTCTTTTGCTGATGTGTTAGTTGATTCTGGAGCCTCTAATTCTTTCCTCGCTGCATCATTTGCATCTGCATTGGGTTTGAAGTTAAACGTTTTGACTCCCCCTATGATGGTAGAAACTCCCATTGGTGGTCAAGTTCTGTTAGATCGTATTGTTCATGGTTGCCACTTTACTATCGAGGATTGGCTATTCGTATGTGATTTCATAGTTTTTTCTATGTATGGATTCGATCTTATTCTGGGTATGGACTGGTTGTCCACTTATCATGCCCATATTGATTGTCATCGTCGGCATGTCAGAATTTTTATCTCCGGAAAGGAACTTCTTCTATTTCTATGGGGATAGTAGTGAACCCCTAGAGAGTTGTCGTTATGATCCTAAGAAGTAAGGATCTCTTCAGTGCTTGTTGGCCAGTTTGTATTTGGACGATGTGGATTCCTGTCCTATGGAGTTGCCCCTGTGGTTTCTGAGTTCCCGGATGTCTTTCCAGAAGAGTTACCTAGATTTCCTCCCTAGAGGGATGTGCAATTTTCCATTTATCTTGTGCTAGGGACTTATCCTATTTCTGTGCCTCCTTATCGTTTCGCTCCTATCGAGTTAAAGGATTTGAAGATTCAATTGCAAGAATTATTAGATTTGGGTTTTATTCGTCCTAGTTCATCACCTTGGGGAGCTCCTGCTCTGTTTGCCAAGAAGAAAGATGGTTCTCCCCGTCTTTGTATTAATTACCGAAAGTTGAACCGTGTGACCATGAAGAATAAGTATCCCATGTCATGGATTGATGATTTGTTCGATCAACTCCGAGATTCTATTTGTTTTTCAAGATTGACTTGAGGTCGGGATACCATAAGTTGCTTGTCCGCACCGAGGATGTCGCCAAGATAGCCTTTCAAACTAGATATGGTCACTATGAGTTCGTCGTCATGCCATTCGGTATAACTAATGCTCTTGCAACTTTTATGGATCTTATGAACCGTATCTTCCATCCGTATCTGGATAGTTTTGTGGTGGTGTTTGTTGATGATGTGCTCGTGTATTCTGCTTCTGAGGAAGAGCACCAGATTCATCTTTGTATTATTCTAGAGTTACTTCATGAGCATTATTTATTCGCCAAGCTCATCAAATGTGAGTTTTGGATTCCGGAAGTGAAATTCATAGGCCATGTTGTTTCTAGTAATGGAGTATCTGTAGATCCTGGTAAGATTGAGGCCGTGATGTCATGGCCACATCCTACCAATGTTTTTGAGATTCAGAGTTTCTTGGGTCTTGCCAGTTATTATCGGTGATTCGTTTTGGATTTCTCGCGTCTGGCTTCTTCACTCACTCGGTTGACCTGAAAGGGTGTCCATTTTGAATGGAATGATTCTTGTGAAGTTTCTTTTGAGGAATTGAAGAGGAGATTGACTTCTTCCCCTATTCTTATTGTCTTTGAGCGAGGTGTTGGGTATTCGGTGTATTGTGATGCATCGCATGACGGTCTTGGTTGTGTTCTTATGCAATTGGGTCAGGTGGTTGCTTATGGTTTTAGGCAGTTGAAGGACCATGAGTGTAACTACCCAACCCATGATCTTGAGTTGGCTACTATCATTTTGCTTTAAAGAGTTAGAGACATTACTTCTACGGTGAAAGGTTTGAGGTCTTCTCAGATCATAAGAGCCTGAAATACATCTTCACTCAAAAGGAGCTTAACTTGCATCAACGACGATGGATGGAACACTTAGAAGATTATGATTTTGACTTGTAGTACCATCCGAGTAAGGCCAATGTCATTACGGATGCTCTAAGTAGGAAGTCTTCTCATTTGGCCAGTTTGGCCATTCTTGATTGGAAATTGGTTGGTGATCTCCAACCCTATCTTGCTTATTCCAAAGAAGTTAGCTCTCATATTACCTTGTGTCATATGACCATTCATTCAGTGCTATCTCAGAATGTCATAGAGGCACAAGCTAGTGATGATGAGGCTGCTGTTTATCGCTCTAAGTTCTTGGCTGGTAAGGCTAGTCTTGGATGGATGGCCTATACAGACTTGAGTATTCGTTTTCATAGTCGGTTGTTCATTCCTGCTTCTTGCCGCAAGGCTATTCTTTATGAGTTTCATCATTCCACTTTTGCCATTCATCCTGGTGGCACAAAAATGTATCACAACCTTCGTTGTCAGTTTTGGTGGTCGGGAATGAAACGGGATGTTGTTGGATTTATGGCTAGGTGCCTTACTTGTCAGCAAGTTAAGTCCGAGCACCAGAGGTCCTGCCAGTTTGTTGCAGCCCTTGCCTATTTCTGAATGGAAGTGGGAGCATGTGACCACTGATTTTGTGACCGGTTTGCCGAGAGCACCGGGTGGATTTGATGCTATTTGGGTTCTCGTAGACCGTTTGATGAAGTCTGCGCACTTCTTATCCATTCATATAACTCAGTCTTTGGATTCCTTGAGTAAGCTTTATATTTGGGAGGTTATTCGACTACATGGTGCCACGTGTTCTATTATCTCTGATCGTGATCCTCGTTTCACTTCTCGGTTTTGGTGTAGCTTGCAAGCCGCCATAGGTACCAAGCTTATTTTTAGTACCGCTTTTCATCCTCAGACTAATGGCCAATCTGAGCGCACCATTCAGATCTTAGAGGATATGCTTCGTTCTTGCATTCTTGACTTCAGTGGTGGTTGGTCCGATCATCGTCCTCTGGTAGAGTTTGCCTATAATAACAGTTTTTAGTCAAGTATTGGAATGGCACCTTTTGAGGCATTGTATGGCCGCCCATGTAAATCTCCTGTGTGTTAGTTGGAGGTGGATGAATCTGCTGTTTCTGGCCCTAAGGCAACTCATCAAACCACTGAACAAATCAAATTGATTCGTCAACGTTTGCTTACGGCTCAAAGTAGGCATAAGAGCTATGCCGATTGTCGTCGTCGTCCTCTATCTTTCGAAATTGGTGACTATGTTTTTCTTAAGGTTTCGCCTAGAAGAGGTATTTCTCGTTTTGGGAAGAAGGGGAAGCTCAATCCTTGTCATATTGGTCCATTTGATATTATTGAGAAGATTGGTGAAGTGGCTTATCGTTTGGCATTGTCGGCCAACGTGTTTAATGTTCATGATGTTTTCTATGTATCGATGTTGCATAAGTACGAACGGGATCCCTCACATATGATCAATTGGGATAATGTGGAGTTGGAGACCGATGTATCGTATGAGGAGCAACCTATTCGTATTCTTGATTCTAGGAAGCAAGTTTTGCGAGGCAAAACAATTCCATTGTTGAAGGTTTTGTGGTCAAATTATGGCATTGAGGAAGCCACTTGGGAAAGAGAAGATGAAATGAGGGTCAAATACCCCGATTTGTTTGGATTTTTATATATTTTCCCTCTCTTGTAGCATGTCTTGTTGTAATCTTCCTTGGCGTTATCTCCCTTTTTCCTCTACCTTATGTTAATTTCGAGGACAAATTTTTTTAAAGGGTATGAGATGTAACAGTTGAGAATTTATTTAAATTGAATTTAGAATTTCAATGCTATTCTTTGGATTTTGATTGATTTTTAATCTCAAAATCATCTCTTGTTTGTGGGTGTGGTTGATCCTAGAATGTCGTAGATAATTCAATTGTAAATCCAATGCAACTTGAATTGCTTGAATCGGAGCTCGGACGAAGAATCTAGGCCCGAAAGAAAATCCTTGCCCTTGAGCCTCCATCTACCGGGAATAGGGAGAAGGGCTTTGCCCTTCTACCAGGAGAACAGAGGGAGAAGAAGGGAAGGAGAGCAGCAGTAGGCCTAAGTACCAGGAGAAGGAAGGGAGAAGGATCCCTTCTACCGGGAGTTGGGAGGATAGAGCCCCAACTTCCGGAAGAGCTTGCGGGAGAAGAGGAGAAGGGGGTTGCAGGCAAGAGATACAACCCGGACTACCGGGAGAATAGCCTCGGTCTACCGGGAATACAGCAAGGTGGGGGGCCTGCTGGCTTGATTACAGCTCCATCTACCGGGAGTTGGAGCCTGGACTACCGGGACTACAGAAGGGCTGGGGAGACTGCATGCTTGGCTGCAGCTCCGACTACCGGGAGTCCACTCTTGGACTACCGGAAGTCCGTGGGTTAATTTCCTGTTGTTCGGGAAATTTAAGTGGGGATATTTCGGACTTTTGGACCTCGATATAAATACATCACTCACGCCCTAAACCCTCATTTTTACCCCAGAACTCTTTCTCTCTTCCGTCTATCTTTAAATCCCCTCAAATCCTCTCACTTCTCTCTAAGATTCAAGAAGATTGGCTTGGAGTTTGAAGAAAACCCAAAGTTTAAAGTTGTTGGTGGCTCTCTCCTCTCTCCATTGACGTCCAAAGCTTGTCCATTTATTAAGATTCCCTCACCTAGGGTTGAGTAAGTTTATTTGAATCATCCATTAAGGTAGAGTTCTCCTATCTCTCTTGTCTCCTTAGTTGGTTTGCTTACTTCCCCCTCAACATTTTAAAAATAGGATGAGAAAATTTCATGTTCTTTGTTATGGGTCAAATTACTCCCAACTTGGTTGAGTGTTTGAGTTGTTATGGGTCTTAATTGACTCCCTACATCATCAATTTCAAGATCTCCAAATGATTTTTGAAAACCCCCAAATTTTGTAAAATCCTAATTTCGGGTCTTGGTTAAATGTTGAAATTGAAGGGTTGATCATTGAAATTGACAATGGAAAAATGGTCCTATGACTTTATAAATGTTTTAATTAGAAGAATTAAATATCAATTTGGGAATAAATTCATGTTTGGTCATTTAGGGTGATTAGGAGGTGAAAATGCCCTAATCCCGGTTATGAAATGAATGTTTTAAATGGACCACTTGCATGATAGATAATTGAGTTGGCTAAATATATCATATGTGAATTTCGTTCCCTGAGTGGATTTTACTCACTACATTGCACAATGGGGGTCCACTGGAGCCCTTCCTAAGGTAGGATAATTCTGAGGAACATACGGTTGGTAGCTGGCAGGCGACTAGCGCGGAACAAGCCAAAACTCAATAAAATCTTAATAATGTGATTGTACCTCCCTTAATTTCGTTAAGGTTGAGATGGGATCTTTGAAAGAAATACTTCTCCTTGATTTCGTCAAGTTGAGCTTTTGAAAGAAAAACTGATGGTTTTGGAAATGAAATGTTAGAAAGAACTTGGAAAATGATTTTGGAACTATGAAAAAGTCCTCATCGCATACATACATACTTTTATTCTCGCACTCGCATCTTTTGTCCTAACTTGGGAAATATTTGGGTATAGGCTTTCTCTACTAGGTTGTTGCCTAACCCTCTATTTTTAGGTACAAACTTGACTGTTTGATTTGGGAGCTTGGAGCTTTGGGTGCCTCTTCTTTGGGTATCCTCTTTTGGTTTCCTTCAGTTTTATTTAATTTAAATTTCATGTTCCCAGGATTGTAATAATTATTTTGTTATTGGACTGTAAATTTAAACATAATGTGGTATGTGTGTGACATCCTCCCCTTCCCTTCTCTTATTTTCCGCACTTTAGAATGGGTAAATGTTTAAAGATTATTAGTCCTTGTTGTCATCTTTTTAATTTAAAAAACATATGGTTTGAAAATTCGGGACGTGACATGTCAGCCCTTCCTTAAAATATTAAAGAAAGCTTTTCAATGGATAGATGAGACATATGAGGCATTTCAAAGATTAAAGCACTATCTCCAAGCCCCACCACTGCTCATTTGTGTGAAGCCAAGTGAACCTCTATTTTTGTATGTTGCAGTTTCAATATATGCCATAAGCTCGGTATTAATTAGAGAATAGAATGGAATCCAACACTCGGTCTACTATACAAGCAAGGTATTGAGAGGACCAGAGACCAGGTATCCTAAGGTTGAGAAATAGCCTTTGCAGTAGTAACAACTACAAGGAGGCTACGACCCTATTTTCAAGCACACTCAATCAAGATTTTGACTGATCAACTGCTGTGGTGAGCACTCCACAATTTGGATACTTTAGGGAGGCTTATCCAATGGTCGGTAGAGTAGGGGGAATTTCACATCGAGTATCTCCAAAGAACAACAATCAAAGGAAAAGTCCTCATTGACTTCATAGGTGAATATACTTGTCATGACCCATTCCGGAAACTAATAATAATAAATAATCCGGATACGAGCCATGACTAAATACCACAACCAAACAACTTACTAGTTTCCCAATAACTTGAAAACCTCAATGATAACCATAAATATATTGGAAATCCTAAACATATGAATTCCTAAACCATTAGATCTCAAAAACTCCATAACATAAACTACCTCAACACACGAGGTCCAAAATAACATCTAGAAGAGTAAAACAACTACTCAGTAGGTTCCACAAGTATCACTAAACTATGGCGATACATCAAAGGAATAATACTCCCACTATAGCTATCTAGCCTCCAAGAACAATCCTCTAGCATCGACATT
>NMUG010006859.1:0-12366 GCA_002855965.1 Monotropa hypopitys | reverse complement strand
AATTTGAGAGAGAACTTTTGGTGGAAGGGGATGAAGAGAGATATTGCTGAATTTGTGGATAAATGTTTGACTTGTCAAAGGGTAAAGGTTAAATATCAAAGACCTGCGGGGTTACTTCAGAATTTACCTATACCCGAATGGAAGTGGGAACATGTTACAATGGACTTTGTGGTGGGATTACCGCATTGCAGTAAAGGGTGTGACTCTATTTGGGTAATAGTGGATCCGCTGACTAAATCAGCTCACTTTTTACCGGTACGCATCACTTACTCTACCGATAGATATGCAAAATTTTACATTGAAGAGATTGTATGATTGCATGGAATGTCTGTGTCCATTGTGAGTGACAGGGATCCAAAATTTACATCCAGAGTTTGGCATAGCTTGCAACAGGAATTGGGAACTTCTTTGAAGTTCAGTACGGCTTTCCATCCTCAAACCGATGGGTAGTCGGAAAAAACTATTCAAACCCTAGAGGATATGTTAAGGGGTTGTGTGTCGGATTTTCGGGGGAAATGGGATGATTATCTTCCATTGATCGAATTTGCGTACAACAACATCTTTCAGTCTAGTATTGGAATAGCCCCTTATGAGTCCTTGTATGGAAGGCAGTGTCGTATACCTATTTGTTGGAGTGAAGTTGGGGAACGCAGTTGTTGGGCCCGGAATTAATTCAACAGTCGGCTGATGGAGTAAGATTGATTCAAGAGAGGTTGAGAATTGCCCAGAGTCGACAAAAGAGTTATGCTAATAATTGTCAGTGAGATCTAGAGTTTGAGGTGAGTGATCATGTTTTTATTTGTGTCTCTCCCTGGAAGGGAGTCATTCGTTTCAAAGGTAAGGGAAAGTTGGCGCCAAGGTATATTAGGCCGTATGAGATTGTAGAAAAGATTAACACTTGCGCTTATCGTCTATCACTACCTGCAGAATTATCTCGTATACATAATGTGTTTTATGTATCTGCTCTTCGCAAGTTCATTGGAGTTGCATCTCATATCTTGCAAGACTAAGGGGTTGAGATTCGTGAGGATCTTTCATATGTCGAAGAACCATTGCAGATCTTAGATCGGAAGGAGCAAGTCTTACACTCCAAGGTGGTACCATAGGTGAAGGTACTTTGGAAGCATCATGGCATAGAATAAGCCACCTGGGAAGGCGAGGATGCTATGAGAACAAAGTATCCGTATCTCTTCGTATCGGGTACGTATCCTAATTTCGATGACGAAATTTCTTAAGTGGGGGAGAGTTGTAACAACCGTCTCAATTTCTTAAAAATAGTAAATCGATTAAGAAAAATATTAATAAAAGATAGAGTGAAGAAAAATAATGTATTGGGTGGTTAGAAGAGTTTTTAATTAATTAGTAAGGGTTTTATACAATTGAGTAATATATATAAAAATACTTTAAGTGTTGGAAGTTAGGAGGAGGGTAGGCAAGGGAGATTAAAGGGTTATAGGAGGGGCAAAAGGGTCATTGGGCCTTAAAAACCTGATTAGGGTTAGAGGGGTTGCTAATCCCTCATTGTTCCTAAGCCTAAGAGTGTTCTAGAGGTGATTAGAGAGAAAGAGGAAGAGAGGGCTAGGGTTCTTGGCTTGAGGAAGGAGATTGGGTGATATTTTGAAGAGAAATCCTTCTACAACTTCGTTCCTAATGCAAGTAAGTTGCTTTTTACCATTTTTTATTTTTTATTTTGTCCATGATTAAGGGTGGATTAAGAGTTTTTAAGTTAATCTCGTTTTTGGATTTATTTCTAGATCTAGATGATTTTTGATGAAATTGGGGATGTTTGAGGGTAGTATAAAACTCCAAAATCAAGTATGTTGAGTACCCTTATGTTTAGAACACATTGTTAGAAGGAATTTTTAGGATTTGAGGTACAAAAATCGAAGTTTAGTGATTATGGGTTAAAGATATAAAAATCGCCATTCTTCACTATTCGAAAATCGCCAGTTTCGCTCAAGCGAAATTGGCCATGCTCGAGCGAAATGTCGAGCGGAAGCCTCGGGCTTGAGCGGAGCAATTTTGTCAAAAACCACTGGAGTCGAGCAAGATTTTTTGCTCGAGCGAACCATGTTTCGCTCGACGTTTGCTCGAGCGAAGGGTCGAGCAAAATGACTTTTTGGGGTTTTTAATGGAATTTGTCCTGGGTTTGGACCTAGAACGTTTATGAGAAGTATTAAGGATTATTTTGGGGACCCTAATGAACAGTTTAAAAATAGTTAATTATTTAATTGGTATATTATAAGCCCCAAATCATATCAAATGTTGGTTTAATATCATGATATTGATTCAGGTGAGGAGCCGGGACCTTCCAAGGCTACGAAGTAACTTTTATTGTGATTCTAGCATATAAGGTGAGTGTGTAGATCTCTTTTAAATACGGGCTTGTTAATATGAAAATTCTATGTAGTTGTGACACTATGTGTGATTGATGATTCATGTTTTACTAGCTTTCATTGAATGAATGTATATATGAATTTGGTGGGATATGCTAGCTCATAGTAATGCATGATATGAGGTGATTACATAATTGATGTTGTTGAAAATGGATATGCTCAGCTTATATTCAATTTGGTTAATCTTGTATGCAGGTGCCATCTTGTAACATGGAATATGGAAATCAATATGTGTAGATACAATCTTTAAAATTGTATGAAATTCCAATACCATAATCAACATGGAAATTGAATGTGTTGGAATGGTGTTACCTGAGTAGGCCGTTAGTCAGCTATTGAATGTCAGGTATGGGTTTCATAAATAAGCCTAGATGAGTTATGTGGTCACACGCAGGTTAGTCCAAGAAATCCAACGGGTTAGTCCTGTAACGTTGGTAGCAAAACATCATTTATTTATGCAAAGCCATATTTGGTTGACACAGGTTAGTCCTGGGATCCAGTGGGTTAGTCCTGGATTACTGGCATCAAAATGGCAAATAGATATAATAAAAATATATAATGAATGGAAGATGTAAAGGAACGCACATTTCACTTATTAAATGTGCTAGTGAATATCATCATTTGTATGTGGACTACTTGAGGAGTAAGTCACAACTCCTACGTTTATTGTCTCTTCTTGTGAAATTTTATATGTAACTTTCACTTATTTAATTGATATCTGACATTCCTGGATTTGTTTGTCTCTCTCTTTGTTTGGCATTCATATCCAGATCTTGGAGCTTAGCGGTTCATTACAAGCCAGGTTCAGATGTGCTAGGTGGAGTCTAGATGCTAGCATTTTGGGAAAAATTGATGTCCTCCTTCTTTCTTACGAGTTATGGTAGTAGAAGGTAGTGAGACCATGTTTTTGTCTCTTGGACTATAGTGTGAAGTTTCTGCTTTGACCATGTTTGGGTCATATTGGTACTTAATGTTTGAGACTAGCTAGTTGGGTTTTACTTACCTTATCTTTCGCAGTTGCGTATTAGTTATGTTTTCAAATTTTATTTAGAGTCATATTGTCAACTTTTACTTGGTGTGATGATATTAAGTAGCGACATGTGTCCGGATCCTCTTTCTTTGCATAGTTTTTGGGACGGGTCGTTATAGAATCCATCTGACCTAGAATCGGAATTCAGTTGATGATAAACGTCAATTTGTTCAGATTTCCCTACAGCGGTCATCCGGCCTCGGAAATCAGCGAATGTATTTTGTACGGACCTCATCTTCAAAGTTTGACATTCCCTGTAGAACAGATTTTTCAGAAGTTGAGTAGCCCAAGAGGTGCACCAACCGCTTCTCATTTTGATTAAAACATCAGAGCCGTATTTTAGGATTTTCCCAGGAAATGTCCGGATCAGGCCCGAGATATTTGCTAAATTCATGATCCAACTCAACGATCGAGAGTATCAAATTTAAAATGTCAAAGTCAGAGTTCGACGAGGGGCCGGCCAAGCGAAAACAGAAGCTTCAGTCCAAGATCAGAACTCCAGGATACTTTTTCAATTTTAAAGATATTTTCATTTATTTTCTAATTAATTTTCCGAAGGGATAAGCTCAAAATACTTTTGGAAGCTTCTAAAAATATCTTTTCCAGCACATGGCCCGCGAGCCATGTGATTGGCCCAAATTTCCTCTGTGTCGCAACTATAGTTGTGACATATATCAATATAAATACCCAACTATCACAATAATAATCCAGACCTCAAGCATCCCAATTGCTCTCAACACACTCTCAAACACCAAAGCCTCCGGGCATTTACTTTGTTAGTTTCCCGAAAACTACCCAAAATCCGATCGAACCTCTGAAAAAACTGAAACTAGCCAAGAACAAGCCTCATTTTTGACGTATACATACCCGAGCCTATTTCCTTCAGTAAATTAATTTTGTCTCTTCTATTCTTGGGAGACTCTTCATAGCCTTCTAATTCATAGTTCGGTATTAATCAGTCGGCCGCGTCCGATACTATACCCTACTATGTTTTAAAGAAGCTATCTTAAGAAGTCGTCTCCCTGAATTGTACAGATACAGATATACAAATTTGCCGCAATTTTTTATATACTTATCTTTTTCGTCTTCGAACAAATATCTGCTTAAAGAAGTTGTTACTTTATATCTTTCTCCTTGTTAGAATTTGATACATGCTTGGCTCTACCGGCTCCGCTATCGCATACGAGAAGAATATAAAAATATCTTCGCCCCAAAAATATAATTACTGCTTATATTTTCATTTCTATAGCTTGACCTTGTCGGTACGCTATATACTTGCCGTCTAGCTCGGAATATATCCAACTCAATTTATATTAATATGTATTGTCATCTAGCTTGGACTATATCCAGCTCGGTTTATATATATGATATCTTATACCCATATCCATACATACATATACTTATATATATTATCATATATATAAAGTCTCTCTCTCTTCAGCGATTCACATTCGCTTTCCCCAAAACACTTTCAAATAAAACAAAATTCATGTATCCGTACTCTGAAGCGAAAGCTTGCAGTAGCTGTTAGACTCGGATTAAAGGAATGCCTTGTGACTCGGATCATTCCGAAGCACTCGATATTCTGTGGGATTTTTCACACTTAAAGAAAATAATTCCCTCTCCCGTTTTTTAAAACACAGTCGAAGCTCTGTCCGACTGAAAAATATTCAAAATACTTTAAAAATCAAAAAACAATTTCTCGATCCGTACTAGAGCCAAAGCTTGTAGTAGCTGCTAGACTCGGATCAAAAGAATGCCTCGTGACTCAGATCTTTCCAGAGCACTTGATATTTGGTGGAATTTCCAACTAAAAAAGCATATTTTTCAAAACCCAATCGTAGTTCTGTCCAACTGGTAAAAATAAAAGAGATCATTCTTCCAAGCCCGGTCAAAATTTTATCCGGCATCATTTTCATAAAACATTTTACAGTCGAAGCTCTGTCTGACTGAAAAATACAAAACTACTTTCAAAAACAAAAACCGAATTCTTAGATCCGTACTCTGAAGTAAAAGCTTGCAGTAGCTGTCAGACTCAGATCAAAAGAATGCCTTGTGACTCGGGACATGCCGATTCACTTGATATTCTTTAGAACTTTCAAACCAAAAATATTCATTCTTTCCAAAATACGGTCAAAGCTCTGTCCAACCGATTTCAAAACATTCCTTTCAAAAACTCAGTCGAAGCTCTGTCCGACTGATAAAAATAAAATCGTTTTCTCAAACGCAGTAGGAATTCTATCTGATTGTAGAAAATCACTTTTCAAGGATTTAGCCAAAGTTTTGTCCGGCTAAAATCCAAAATCATTTTCAAGTCACAGTCGAAGTTCTGTCCGACTGCCTAAAATAAAAACACTCTTTATAGTTAGAATTCAGTCCAACTATAGAAAATACTTTTCAAAATATAGCTGAAGTTCTGTCTGGATCAAATAAAATTTTGCTCTCAAAGCACAGTCGAAGTTCCGTCCGACTGTCACAAATAAAATTAAATTAACAAAACAAAGTCATTTTCAAACAGTCGGAATTCAGCCCGACCGTAGAAAATCATTTTTTGCCGAAGTTCTGTCTGGCTCAAAAATAATCATTTCTTATCAAAACAAGGCCAAAAGCCGCCCGTAACTCTTTCAAAATTTAAACCGGGCCAATAGACTGTATGTCAAAAATCCTTATTTAAAATCAAAATCGTGCCGAAATGTCGCCCGTAACTCTTCCAAATCAAAACTGGGCCGACAGTCTGCCCATCAAATTTCCTCCTTTCTAAATTCAAATTGGGCCAAAATCCGCCCGTCAACAACTATATCCAGGAGTCTTTCAATTCAATTTATTTCATACATAATCAGTAATAATTATTCATTTCTCTTAGCCGAGGAAACAATTGATTTTGGGTTAAAAAGAGATTTACTTTTGAAAAAAAAGTACCGAAAGGGCGAGTGGGGTGCCTAACACCTTCCCCATTCGTAATTAAATTCCCGAACTCGAATTTCTGGTTTTGCAGACATCTTTTCTAAATAAAAAGACATCTTGTTTAAACAAAATGACATATTTTCACAATAAAATATCGGTGACTTGGCACAGCACAACTCTATGCTGAGTGATGACTCCGAAAACAGATTAATAATAGGCTGCGTATTGTTTAGGCAATTGAAAACCCGTTATTAAATCTGAACATTTTAAAATCGGCACACTCAGGCCATCAGAGTATTTTCAAACAAGCCCCCATGATAACTGACAAATCCCAACGGCGCGGATTCTTTCATCCCAGAAAATGGCTCCTCCCCGCAAGGAGACGAGGGAAGGACGGTAAAATTTCCCGGCATGATAGCTGGCAACTCCGCTGGGGACATCGAGGATTTCGGCTTACGAAACCTCTTTCAAAAATAAATCTCTTCCGAAATTTCAAAATCAATCAATTTTCGGTTTATTATTACTGATCTGTATCGTGTTTATTTCTTTTCAGGAAGATTACAGGGTGTGTTGCTAAATAAATAGGTTCTGTGTTGATAAAAATTGTTGTGCTGAAACTACAACTGCTTATATCCTGCTTATTGATATAACTGTAAAAATAATTTTCCTTCGTTTTCAAAAACAAATGTACTTACATTGCATATGTACGATTTTCATGCATCATTTGCATCATTACCTATTTTGAGTGGAAGTCATGACTGCCCAAAATGGATGCTTCCCATCAACCTATCAGGGGCCCGACAGTAAGCTACGTGACCCTAAAAAGTCCGTAGTGGAAATGAGGCACTTCAACCAAATCACCGACTCTACGATGATTTCTCTAACGGGGCCGGAGGTCTGAAGATTTGGGAGCCATTAAACCTTATCAGCCAACATAACTTTATACTGCATATAGATTGCCAAGAAAGAGAGTCATCCAAAAACCCTATTTACTATTTTAGGGAAACATTTATATTTCGAGGGGAATCCTTATATTCATATCTGTTAAAAATCCAAAATTTTCAAAATGCATTAGCGTATTTAGGGATATTGGTTGAGATTAGACTATGGACTTGTCATTTTTCAAACAAAATCTCCTAGTGAATTTACAAATCTGAGAACATCCTCCAAACTCCATGTCCGAGGTACGTCTCGAATTTTAAATTTAAAAGGAAGTCTATACATCTTCGATCATCCGAAAGACTTTCTCTTTATGCATATATTTGCTAGTTATTATAAATCGTCAGCGTCTCTAGGGGTATTGGTTAAAAATAGATTACAGACTTATCATTTCAAAATCTTCTGAGAATTTACAAATCCAAGACTATCCTCCAGACTACATGTCCGAGACACGTCTTGAATTTTAAATCTCCAAGAAAGTCCTTACATCTCCAATACCCCCGAAGACATTCCCCTTGTATACTGATCTGAGCTTAGTATTGCCATACAGGTACAGACACGGCTCATCCAGATCATATAGACAAGAGAATCAAACGATCCCTTGCTAGTGCAATTTCCGATGAGACAAATAATCAAGTTCCCTGGGAACCAGAGACAGTCTCCGTGGAGGAACACCTTAACATTCGTCGGACGGTCGAAAACTTACAAGCCATGATGGAAATTCTGATGGCTCAACACCAGAACCCATCTCCTGTACAGCCAACCGGGGCCGACCCACCATCTTTACAACAGTTGCCACCCAACATTGGGGCACCATACGGTCAAGCGGCACCACAACCCGCTCCATTAATGCCAATGGCAAACCCAATCTTTTCCATGGGGAACTCTCTACAGCCCCCTATAGCCATTACTCTACTGGTTCAGCCATAGTACATTCCAGTTCCTCCCACTTTCCTGTATACCCAGGACGATTTAGAAAGTCACCTGGACAAGATCCCTACAAAGCGGGAAGATGCACCGCTACTCCTCAAGGTCCATCAACTGGAAGATGCTTCAGATCTCTCTAGGGGCCCAATGATTATACTTCGACCAGCTTCGAAGACCTCTGTTTCTATCCAGACATGATCTTACCTCCCAAATTTAAGATCCTATATTTCTCTAAGTATGATAGTACCGGGGAACCTATGACACATGTGCACATTTATGCTGGAGCACTGTCCGGTTACCCCAACGCCAAAAGGTTGATGATGCACCTATTTCAACATAGTCTGACCGGGGCCTCCGTACAGTGGTTCGCCTGTCTGGATCTCAAATGCTTATGTTTCTGGACAGACCTCTCCTAGGAGTTTGTGCACCAGTATCGGCATAATGCAGAGATGGCCGTCGACCGTCTCTTTATCATCTGCATGAAGTAAGAACCAGAGGAGACTTTCTGCAAATATGCCCTCAGGTGGAAAAATCATGCATCTCAAGTCGACCCTCCTCTTGCCAATGTCGAATACATCCACTTGTTCGTACAAATATGCAATGGGATGTATTATGAAAAGTTATGCACCTCCATCGGGAGATCCTTCAATGAGATCATCATGTAGGGAGATATGATCGAGGACGGTATTAAGACCGGGAAAATCCTCAATCCATATACCAAAATAGAGGACTCTTCAGCGTTGAACACCAAGAAGTCTCTCAGCAAAAAGGCCAAAAAGCCTGAAGTATCAATTCTCATACCAGCTCCAAAGCTGAGTAACCAATACTTTTTTCAACCTGGGTACCCAAATTACCTCCAACAACAACATCAGTCTTACTACCAACTGTAGAATGCATATCAAAACATGCCGATCGCCTATCAAAATCAGCACTACCAAGGCCCGATACCACATGGTCCATTCCCCAGAAATGCTCCCCAAAATACAGAGAGAAATAGAATCTTCACCCCCATCGGCATTCCCATGGTGGAAGTTTACCAACGCCTCTTGGCATCCGAGCATCTGACACCCATACAGTCCTGGCCATTGCCCGAAATTATTCTGCCTAACTTCCGAAGGGATTGGGTGTGTGCGTACTACTCCAATCAGATAGGCCACGAAACCGAGAGATGTCGAAGCTTGTGACACAAAGTCCAGGATCTCATCGACGCTGGAGCTATTAATCTGGAGGACACTCAGCTGCCTCCAAACACTACTACCAATCCACTCCCGAATCATCAGGGGGTAAATGTGATATTTTAGGACACCCCGTATGCAGTCATACCTCGACGGGACGATGAAAGCTCTAGCGGAGGTCTGTCACCAACGTTTGGCGAACAACAAATTGCCGTTGTTGACCCTCTGCCACATTATCAGATGCTGCCAAGCACTATCTGCCCCGCTCATCCAGGGGAGAAAGTCGAAAACTGGACAACGTGTTCAGTATACAAATTCCGCATGTTTTGGTAAAACGCGACGAAAATAGAAATAATCATTTTGTTGTTTCTTATCTAAATGGAACTCATATATTTCTTTCCTGTAGAATTACATGTTCCTATCTGCTATCTATCAATAAAGTGTTTGCACATTCAGTCCATTTATCTATCTCTGCTAAATTGACAATGGCCAAAACTATTGACACAAACAAACAATTTTTTGTTACAGGAATCCTAAGATTCGTCCATTTCAAGTCAATGACCAAACAGTCTTAGCACATTAAGAACACGACTTCGATACCAAATTGGACTATGATCTGATGGATATAGAAGTCGATGATGATGCTAGCGACGAAATTCTGGAAGAGAACTGAGATATGATTGAATAGTACGAATAGAGAAAAACTTCCAATATCAAGGAAATGGAAATCATCAACTTGGGGACCGTAGAGATGCCCAAGGAAATCAAAATCAGGATCCACCTCGACAAACATCAAAAAGAATAATTTACGGTGCTGCTCCGTGCCTATCAAGACATATTTGACTGGTCATACGAAGATATGTTAGGTCTCAATACAATGATTGTGGAACACCATCTGCCCATAGATCCATCTATTAGATCGGTCAAACAGAAGCTAAGATGACTCTGTCCAGAATAGAGCCTAAAGATCAAAGAAGAAGTCATAAAACAGTTTGATGCTGGCTTTTTGAGTGTTGTCCAATATCCGCAGTGGCTCACCAATATTGTCCCCGTACCTAAGAAGGATGGAAAGGTCCGCATGTGCATCGACTACCGGGATCTTAACAGAGAAATCCCAAAGGATAATTTCCCTCTACCGCACATTGACATTCTCATGGATAACACAGCTGGCCACGAAATATTCTCATTTATGGATGGTTTTTTCGGATACAATCAAATCCGGATAGCCCCAGAAGATCAAGAGAAAACATCCTTCCTCACTCCGTGGGGGGTTTTATATTATCAAGTTATGACATTCAGACTGAAAAACGCGGGTGCGACTTATCAGAAAGCAATGGTCATGCTGTTCCACGATATGATTCACAAAGAATTAGAAGTCTACGTGGACGACATGATAATTAAATCTAAATACAGAGAGGAGCATCTGTGGAACCTCCGACGAGTGTTCGACTGCCTCCACAAATATCAGCTTAAACTTAACCTATCCAAGTGTGCATTCAGAGTAACCTCTGGAAAACTACTGGGATTTATGGTTAGCCAAAACGATATCGAGATAGACCCTGTCAAAATCCAAGCCATCCTTGAGATGCCCATTAGAAGGGGTATAAAGGAAGTCAGATCCTTTCTCGGGAAGTTAAACTTCATCAGTCAGTTTATAGCTCAGATGACTCAGATCTGTGACCCTATATACCGATTATTGCATAAAAATATGCCTCAATATTGGACTGCTGACTGTTAGAGCGCATTCGAGGGAATTCAGAAGTATTTTCTTGAGCCACCTATCCTGGTCTCTCCGCAACTGAACAAACCTCTATTTATGTATCTGACTGTACTCGATCACTCCATGGGGTGTATGTTGGGGCAGTACTCAGAAGACGGACAGAAAAAAGTGGCTACGTACTATCTCAGCAAAAAGTTTCTCACATACAAGAACAACTATTCTGCACTTGAGAAGACCTGTTGTGCACTAGCTTGGGCAGCCCATCGGCTTCGCCACTACATGATTCATCATACCACCTATTTGCTTTCTCGGATGGATCCACTCAAATATCTATTCGAAAAGCCAGTGCTTACCAGCCGCATTGCGAGCTGGCACATGATTCTATTTGAGTTCGATATAATCTTTGTCACTCAGAAATCAGAAAAGGAAAGGGTTATCTCAGAGTATTTAGCAGAAAATCCTCTAGACAACAAATGACCAATGGAGCCGTTATTCCCTGATGAAGCTATCTTCTGCTCCGAAACCGAAGACAGATCTCCAAAATGGAAACTCTTCTTTGATGGAGCTTATAATCACAAGAGCGCCAGAATAGGGGCGATCTTAATCTCAGAACAAGGAACGCATTTGCCAGTTGCAGCAAAACTCCTCTTCAAACAGGAATCCGTCATCACCAACAACATGGAGGAATACGAGGCATGTATTTTAGGGTTACAAATGGCCCTAGAATATAAAAATTTCAAATTATAGGTGTATAGAGATTCTGATCTGATCATACAACAGAGCAACGAAACATTTTGGATGAGGGATCTGAAGTTGATCCCTTATCATCAGAAAATCAAAGGCCTTCACACCAAATTTACCGAGATCCATTTCAATCATATTCCCAGGGCCGAAAAATCTTCGCAAATGCCCTGGTGACTCTAGCTATAGCCATACACTTTTCTGATGAAAAAGAGATCCCGGCTATACAAATCCAACTCAGAGACTCGCCTGCTCATTGTGCTCTGATTTCAAACGAATGGGACAACCATCCTTGGTATCAGGACATCAAAACCTTCATACAGACCGGGGCATTTCCCGACGGAGCTATCAGTAATGATCAGAGAACCTTCCAAAGATTGGTGTAACGACCCGTATTTCATAAAGTATTTTCCAGAGATTAAATTCGTATTCTTGAATTGATTAGAACCTTAATTTATTTTATCTTAAAATCCTAGTATGATTTTAAGGTGGTTGACCCCTGATTATGGTAGAGAATTCAATTACGAATCCAAT
>NMUG010006858.1:0-12365 GCA_002855965.1 Monotropa hypopitys | reverse complement strand
CTTGAATTCTTTTTGAACTCATTTCTCTTAAAGCTCTTTTTCTTTTCAAAATGATCTCAATTATCTCCTTAATATTTGCCATATATATATTATTTCTTTTATCTAATTAAAACTAGATTTTAACTCGTACTTCTAAAACTCTCATTTTTATTAAACTATCTTTTTTTATTTAAAAAAAACAACTCTTTTACTACATATTCATATTTCACATAACTCTCTCTTTTCTTATAAAATTTCTTTAATTTCTATAATTTCTTTCATAAAAATTAATTCTCACATTTTCAACATTAATTAAGTAATTGATCCATAACTTAATTTAATTATATTTCACAAAATACTTAACAACATCACTCATTTAATACTAAGCAAAAGTAGAGGATACTACTTTAAATTATGCAGTTCTATAAGTACTCACCTGACTGTAGAATGACCGACTAAACTGGAAAATCCTAAAGAGCTCGCTTGTCCTTGTGTAGTGCCAAAAATGAACCTAACCAAAGACAAAATATAACTATATAAGTAACTCAACAACGTAAAAGTACTCTATAAATCACATATGCTATTTATGCACGCCAAAAATAATTATTTTCTATATTTATTTCTATTTTCCTGAATTATTTTTTTTTTGTATCATTTTCTTTATTTTCTTTTCGTTAATTTCTTATCGCTTTAATTACCACTAATAAACAAAATTAATGTATTCACAAACCCGCTACCGAACACACACACACCACCCACACTATCGCACACGTACAACTAAATATCACGCGTGATGCAACTACACAGCCACACTTGCAAAACTTCTGCGCCGCCACCACAATCACCGGCCACCAACACAGAAACCATGATACCGCCACTACGCGAGTAACACGCACACATATCGCGTGACTCACACACATAACTATAACTACATATGCAACTCTAGCACAGTTACAAACATGCACGTACACACGTATACGACTATCGCACTATCACCGTGAACCCATCAGAAACCAATCACCAATCAGATTCACACATACACCTACCGGTACACAACAGATTGAACTATATACGGACAAATACATACATACGTATATATAATAGATATCGTATATACCTTCGCCGGAATTCCACCGCCGTTCACTGTTGCCGCTAGACAGCCGAAATCACCTGTGCACAACCCACGCACGTCACACGCAGCCGCTCATCACCTGAACTATCGTCGAAATCGTCACCACCGTTCGTTGCGCCTCCTCTCGCGCACCGCTGCTGCGCCTTCGCACGGTCACCTGAATGCGGCCACACCTCCACCGTCTTCCTAGTGCGCCACCGCGTGCCACCGCACAGCCGCTGCTCTCTTCCTTCTGCGATCTGCTCCTGCTTCTCCCTCTCTTCTCTTTGCCTTCTCCGGTCGCCAGCGTTGTCCGTCTCCCAGTGGCCCGTCGCCCCTTTGATGTCGCGTCTCCCCCTCTTCTCGATCGTTCCTTGATCCCTTCGGTCTCCCTTCTCCTCTCTTTTCCCTTCTTCTCTCCCATTCTATTCTATGTATTCTATTTATAAAACCCTTTTTTAATGTTTTTGGTATCACCCCTGATCCAAACTCCCCCCCCCCTCACGACACCTACACACAATTAACAATTGGAGGGGTAGGTGGCCCATCCTCCAATTCGACTTTTTCATATTTTTTTAAAAAATTTTTAATTAGAATTTATATAAATACCCCAAAACCTTTATAAAATTAAGACTTTAATTAACTTATTTTATTTATACACATTTATTTTATTTCATCATTTTCAATTCCGGACTAATGCAAATTTTATAGGCTCTAAAAATTATTTTGATCGTCTTTAAAAATTTTAAGCGGCTCAAATAATTATTCTATTTATTTTTCAATTCAAATCCAACTCACAATTAATCGTTCAAATAATTACTCTAATTATTTAAAAAAATTTAATTTCTCTTAATCAATTTAATTAATGCAATTAATGCATAAATAAAGATACGTGTCTCACAATTCTCCCCCTCTTAAGAAATTTTGTCCCAAAATTTAGAAATGTGTTAGGATTCATAAACGCACCTGATCCTCTTTCTCTGGTATTGTTGGTTGCACCTCGATTTCTGGTAGGAATAGTTCCTGTTAAAATCTCTAGACACTCTGATCGCATATTACCCGGTTGACCGCAAATAAAACAAATCATCGCTGAACAATCTCTAACGTAATGCCCTATTTGATTACACTTGAAACATCTCACTCCCGACTATTGAGACCCTTGAAATCTTCTGCCCGAATAACTCTATTGCGATTGTTGACTCAATGTTTTCCTCTTCTGTCTACTGGCCCACCGTGTTTCCATTGCGCCACTCTGATTATCTTCCCGAGAAGATTTACCGCTAAATTCGCTTTGCTGAGATTGGCCACTGGTCTTTATCTTCTTGTATTATTCTCTTCTGTTGTCTCCTTTCTTTATGTGTTTTTCTGCGATCTTGGACTTTGCAATCATCTGTTGAAAATTTTTCTCCTGGAACAATGCAACTCGAGACTGGATCCGAAAATTCAATCCCATCTGAAACTTCTCGCACATCGATTGTTCCGTAGAAATGACTAATGGTGCAAAACGAGACAATGCTATAAATCTAACCACGTACTCTTCAACCTACATCGCTCCCTGCTCCAGCAACAAAAACTCTTTCCACTTCTCGCTCTGGTAATATGGAGAAAAATACTTCTCATTGAATGCTTCCTAAAAATTCCTCCAACTCACTCTCGCTTCTGCTCGCGTTGGAATTGCCATCAATACTCTTTCTGCTGATTTCCACCAATGATACGCTTCTTCGGATAGCATGAACATGGCTAACTTCAATCTATCTTTATCAGACGCTTCCATAATATCGAAAATCTGTTTCATCTTTAGCATCTTCTTCCCCTTTGGTCCCGGTAAACACAGGTGGATCTATTACCTTAAAACTTTTGAATAACAATATATTGACATCTATCGTTGGCCTCTGAACTGGAACTGGTGGTACCGGAAGCTCTCCAAAATATCGCGCTTGATTATCTACCATTCTATTCACGACTTCCTGCAACTGCCTTATTGGATCAATATGAGCTTGCTCCGTAGCTCCAACTCTTTCCTCATGCACTGGCTGATTTTCACGCTCCATATTAATTCTGTTCAATACGAAAATATAACAATAAAAGAAAGCATCAAGTACAAGTTTTAAATCCGAATTCAAAATTCATTATACTAACTCACGTTATAACATCAATATGTGGAATATTTATTCTGATGATTCCTCATTACTTACTTTTATTTATATTATTTATTCCATTCTTTTTACTGTGAATGCAAAAAATTGTATTTTCTCACCGCTGTTCATTATCATATAAACTAATTACTCAATTCTCAATATACTCCTCTAAACTCGAATTTATATACTCATGCATGCATATCCACTCTTTTAACACATACCACACATATCACACCACTTATATTTTATTTCATATATATTCACATAACACCATATGCAATTCACTACATATGCATCCTAGTGTGATAACTGAATGACATTGAAAGTTTAATTTGAGATGTAATGTCCACTCACTCTCCCAAATCAATCCATACGTGTCAATCATATATCACAAGACCCAAAGAATATACACACTCACACCAAGATGCATACGTGTTAAGCCCCAAACAAATATAGGCTTAAGACTATACTCACACCAAATCTATACTCCATATGCATTCGCTTTAATTCTTGCGATTAATTATTTCAACTTTATTCACACACCTTCTATTTTATTTCAAACTTCTATTAGTATTCATATAAATCACAATATTGTCTAAACTTACTTCATATTTTCTTAGCTATACTTATTTTTTCTAAATCTTATTCTTTTAGAACTTTTACCATGAATTATTACTCGATCTCTTTATCCCTTATTTCTTGAAAAAAAAATTCATAAGTTTATCCATAGAATCTATGAGTTTAAAATAACCCATATTGATACTTTAATAATTGCATTACATACTCTTAATAATTTTTCATTGATGCATTTACTAATATGCATACCTCAACTCTCACTTACGAATTACAATTCTACTCGAAATAGAACAAGCACCAAGGACAAGTTCTAAACTTAGATCTCTATACTCAACAACATCCTATATCCACCGTCCAGCCAACTCGACAAGTCTATAGAATCTCTAAACTTTAGCTCTGATACCACAACTGTCATACCACATACCCGACAACTTGTAATAACAGCCATCTAAGAACGGGCGTGTGATGATGGAACACGCTAAACAACAATAATCTCACAACAATCTAAAATACTAATGCAACTGTGGTGATTGGACCTATGCCTTAGGGAAAAACCTATTATAAAACTAATCATAAAGGCGTCGGCCACAAATGTTCTACGGACCGAAGGGCCTGCACTGTAGCCAACCGTTGACGTCCGGACAGCGACCCTTCGGCGATTCTCTCGCTACTTGCGACCCACTCCCAAATGGACCGGACCACCTGGAGGGTCATCCTCCTGTTACTGTCGTGGGGTATCTGCCTTGATACTCCGTCCGTATGACCCAACTCGGTCCATTTACTATCCAGGCCCACTAAAAGGCCCTCGACGTGCGGCCCACTCAATATTCTTGAGCCCCAAGCCAATGTCCCCTTATAAATACCCCCTATGGGGTACTGTTCACGGGATTCAGACTTTTGATCCCCGACCGCTACCATCCGGCCTCCTCTTATTTGCTTTACCCTCTCCACAAAAAGATACTAACTTAAGCATCGGAGGCCCCGTTGGTCAAAACCGACCGGCGGGCACTAACCACTATTTTGTAGGAGCCAAGCAGGGGGATCCATTGATTACTTGCAGGGACCACTCAAGTCTTCAGTCAGAGACCGACAACCGTATCCGGAGGACTAGCAACCGAAGGGACCACGTTCGGTAGAAACCGGCTACCACAATTGGCGTTCACGGTGGGACCGCTGGAAAAAATCTCAGCGGAAACCAGTTATCTGCCCCTCTGTTGAGATTTCCCTCATGGAAGACGGTAACAACACACCGACGAACCAGGACCCCACTCTTCCTATCGTTCCTCTCCCTCCTCCTCAGCATGTCTCACTGGGGCTCTTCGCCTCCCCATCCGGCCTCACTTCGGAGCTTGGATCGGCCTATGCTGTGGCCATGGACCGGATGCTGAAGGAAAGGGATGCAGAGATCGCCCAGCTTCGGGACCAGGTGACCCGGATGGCCAGCGCCGCAGAATCGGCTTCACGATCTTTAGGATAGCGGCTGTACCGACACAAATCGAAGGAAGACAGGGAGCGCAAAGGAAAGGCAGTAGACGAAGGGCACGAATGCCGGACAGACCAACCGGAGGGCAACAGCCGGTGCCCCAAGCGCCTTGAATCTGTCCCGCTATACATGTATGAAGGTAGAGAGTTCGTCGGCATCGCTCCCCGGCCTCAAACGATGACAGGAGGGAGCATCGGTGCTATCGAGGGGACCACCACGCCGAAAGACCCACAGGGCAGGCCCTTCAGGCAGTCGACGCTCGCCTGGAGCAACTCAGCCTCTCTCCCTTCTCCCGAACTATCGATTCGGTCGCCCTTCCCCCTGGGTTTAGTCTGCCGAACTTCACCAGGTATGAACCGAAAACAGACGCCTACACACACCTCATCTACTTCTGGCAGATCACAACGCTCTACTCTTCAAGCGACGCCATGTTGTGCAAAGTCTTTCCCACGAGCCTTGGCACCCAGGGCTTGCTTTGGTTCAACAAGCTTCCCTCCCGGTCCATCCGGAGCTTCAAAGATCTGGAGAGGAGCTTCCTTGCCCGCTTCGTTACCAGCGGCAAGCAGAAAAAAGAGGTCGACTCTCTTGTCAGTCTTAGAAAGTGACCGGGCGAAACTCTCCGGCAATACGCCGACCGCTACTGGGAGTTGTACAACGACATCCAGAACTGCGATCAGGGAGTCGCCATGTCCTCCTTCAAGCTGGGCCTAGAGTCTGAAAATCCCATGCTCCAAAAGCTCATGCTCCATCCTACGGAGAACATGGACGACCTCATGTAGATGATCGACAAGTTTTGTCAGCTGGAGGAGCTCTTGGAAAAACGGGCTTCCATCCGACCACCCCAGGTCCAGCCTGCCCCCGCCCAGCACAACCGGAGGCAGGTCAACATCGTCAAAGCTGGAGATAGGAAGGCTCCCAAACCGGAGGACTACGTGGCAGAGACCACGGTTTTTACAGAACTAATATACATTGTCCTCCGGCTGATCAGGGACGAGCCGTTCTTCAGGGAGCCGGATCACAAGCTGGGAGAAAGGCATTCCAACGGGAAGTGTAACACCCGCCCCGGATAAAAATAAAATTTTAAAATATTAAAAATAAAGTTCGAAAAATTTTATGTGAGTTAAGAAAAATAAATTAGGCACATTGGTATTTTTCTGGATTTTTCGGAGTTAAAAATGTCATTTTAATCAATTTTATTAAGTATTTATGTTTTTGGGATTTATATGCAAATAGTTAGAAATACAAGTGAAGATGGTGTAGTTGTGTGTTTATAGCCATGGCTGTGAAACAAAAACTTCCGTGGGAATTTGTAAAGATTGAAAAAAAATAAAATCAAAAGTTTAAATCATGTAATCAAACCTTGGACTTAATGATGAGAGTTTCAAAATCAATTGATGGAGGGAGTAATGAAAGAAATTATAGCAGCCATTGAATGATTATATAGGTTTGTGAGGGGAAAACCCAATAGTCATCCTTTGGGTGATATAATTCACGTATAGGATTGCTATAGAATTCGTAAAGGCATCAATCCTCTATTTAAGGGACCTTGGAACATCATAAGTCTTTTAAAAACAAAGTAATACAACTCATATTACACAAATATTGCTCTGAAAATCTGTATCGAACGAAGAACAGCGAAGAACAAATACCAGTTCACTTGTTCACTGTTCTTGTTGTCCAGAAAAATATTACCCTTGGCCCCTCCGACACGGCACTTAATTCTCGGATTTAAAGGTAATCTTCTGAAACGAAAAATGTAGATTTGTTCACCTACAGTCGTAGTATGCTCATGCAAATTTCCAGAATTTTTGGAAAAGGTTTGGTTATATTTTGATGGCCATGAAAGTAGGTTCGAGGTTTGAAAAAAATAAAAACAGCAGGTGAAAAATATTCCGAGCACTACGTCACGGCAAGTTTTTCACGTTTTTAAAGTATATTTTCGAAATACGATTTTACTAAGTTGTTCTCTGACATTAGTAGTATAGTTTCTCAAATTCTCATGAATTTTGGATTAGTATTCGATGTATTTTTAGGGCCCGGAAGTATGGTTCAAGGTCTGTTTTTAATAAATTGTTCGGTATTGTTTTTTTTTTCATAGAAACCCATTAATCGGTACAAATAATCCATAAATGAGTACATGAATGTGTAGAGCACCAAGTGATAAACAAACCCTGAAACTTTTATGATTTATGATGTTCAATTGGACCATTTTCGATCCTCCCGAAGTGTTTCGCGATCTTCCAAATCCTTATAAGGATTGTAGATGGTAAGGTTTACCACAATTTTGATGATATAAGTTTCTGAAAATATTGACGTTTAGTTAGTATTTTAATAGTTTGAAATCTGGTGAAAAATTCTGTAATCTTCTCGAATCTGTGCTAACCGGCATGCCGGCCGGCATATCGGCCGGTACACCGGTCTCGTACCGGGTGCGTACCAGTCAATGCAAAAGCAGTCGAAAACTCATGGTTTGTTTAGAAAAAGATTTTTAAAGCCATATAAATCTAAAAATTTCTATATATTCTGCAGTTAATACAGTACTCATCTCATATGTTAAAGTGAATATGAAGTTTTGATAATTATGCTTTGTAGAATATTACAATCATATTGCTAATTCGTGACCTTGCTTTCAGGAGAGAGCTCGAGGTGGAATAATCCATCCTTGTCAAATTCAAAGAAACTCGTTTAAGATCTATCTGTGAGTGCATTAGCAGCTTTAAACTCTGTGGATTTTCGTAGTTTTTCTGATATAGTTCTATTTGTTTTCCTGTACTCAAACATTTAGATTTCGTTAGAATTATAGGAGAGACTTTTGTATGTTTTAGAGACATGTGGTTAGATATTTGAAATTCCGATTCTGACATTCTGATATAGATCGTTGTCTGGTGATTGTTAAATCATGAAATAAAAATGGTTCTGTAAAAATATTCGGTTCCTTTACGCCGTAATGGCTGGTGGAATGATTGTGGTTCCTTTACGCCTTAATGGCTGGTGGAATGATTTTTGGACATATTAATGTTGTCTGCAAGTGGATCCCTTGCCCGTCTGTTCTGCGCGCTAAGTCTGAAATACTAACATAAAAAGTGGAATATACACATATGTTAAAAATCTGTAGCAACGTATGCTAGGGTTCACATGCTACCCTCTGTATCTAGATAACTTTTCTGCTATTCACTGATGCGTTTCTGTTGATAGATTTCCGTTACAGTCTGCTTAGTATAATTTGCTCTGTTTTATTTCAGTTTTAATATATGCATCTGTCTTCAGTTTATTTCAGTATTTTTATTTGAAGCAGAGTTTATAGAAGCTAACGTATCTCCTGCACTTTGTATATGTATGGGCATTGGTCGAAGTGCAGATTTTAGTTAGCTGTTGGTCTGGTCCACTACTTGGCTGGAGTCTAGCTGGAGGAGTTCTGGAGCTGATTAGTAGCATTTCAGTTTTTCTGTTGCAGTTCTACTTTCATAGTTTAGTCTGTCTCTGTTTCTGTTTGCACTACAGTGTACTCGGTGTTTGTTTCGTCGCATTAGTTTGTTACTTTCGTTTTGTGTTCTGGATTTGATCAGCATGTATAGCTGAGTTTGACTTTCTGGCAGGCAGTACTATGTTTTCTTATCAGTAGTGATTAATATATATCCAGTCATGCATTTTCATATAGATTATCTGTTTAGTACTTATGTTCTGTCTGTTTCTGTTTCAGTAACGTTGCTGGGTCCGCAGATCATTAAATTGGTTTAGCGGGACAGGGCGTTACAGCTTGGTATCAGAGCATAGGTTTAGAGATTCTCGGGGTATGGATGGATAGAGTTGAGAATTGTGTACGACTAATGATTACCCTTAGGTCTGATTAGAAGATCGTCTAGCTAACGTATCTTCTCGTCAGAAGTTTGGGAGAATCTGCGGTAATGCATGGTTCCTCTTAGGATTCTGTAGAGTCGTAGTGGACCGTAGGATGTCGAGTCATATTTGAGTCCTTGAGGTGTGTGGACTAACGTGTGCATTTTTATATCTGACATTTGTTTCCACCATGTTATATATTTTGTTTTGCTAAAAAAGGATCTTCAAAGAAATGGACGGAGAGGATTTCAACACAGGGATGAAAGCTTACCTGAAGAGAACTACTGTTATCAAGGAAAATAGAAAAATCTGGGACCCACACTTTTCATTAGCAAAGGGTTTTGATATCATTTTTGCAGTGGCTACTTCAGGTGTGGACGGTGCAGTTAATGAAAAGATCTGGACAAATGGGTTGATAAGAAGGATCCAGAAGAGAATTGTTGAACTTAAACAGGGTAATGCCTTAGTACCAATCTATAAATATAGATTTGTACGTTTCGCAGAGTATGCGGGAGGACTAGCAGACCCAGGAGAAAGAAATGAGAGATTCTTTCAAGGACTTAATAAATGCATTCAGAGTAGGATAAATTTTTATCAAGGGATGACTTTTGAAAAACTGGTGGAGTCCGCACAGAACATAGAGAGAGAGAAATTCTGAACTCCGAGGAGTATAAAGAGGAGCAAGGGAACTATCAGCTCGAAATCCAGAAGAGGAAGAGGAAAAGAGATGAAAAGAGGAATGAAGTAAGGATCCCACCGAGAATGCGACGGGACGAAGAAATTGAGACCACATCAACATCATCATCAGGTATCCGAAAATGAATTCTATTTTATTATTTGCAATACCGTGTTTAAATTGTAAAATAACTAATGAAATTCGAAATGTTTAATGCGAGGATGTGTGTACCTATATATGCGAGTGCCGACGATTTCGGGGACGAAATCTTTTTAAGTAGGGGAGAGTTGTAACACCCGCCCCGGATAAAAATAAAATTTTAAAATATTAAAAATAAAGTTCGAAAAATTTTATGTGAGTTAAGAAAAATAAATTAGGCACATTGGTACTTTTCTGGATTTTTCGGAGTTAAAAACGTCATTTTAATCAATTTTATTAAGTAATTATGTTTTTGGGATTTATATGCAAATAGTTAGAAATACAAGTGAAGATGGTGTAGTTGTGTGTTTATAGCCATGGCTGTGAAACAAAAACTTCTGTGGGAATTTGTAAAGATTGAAAAAAAATAAAATCAAAGGTTTAAATCATGTAATCAAACCTTGGACTTAATGATGGGAGTTTCAAAATCAATTGATGGAGGGAGTAATGAAAGAAGTTATAGAAGCCATTGAATGATTATACAGGTTTGTGAGGGGAAAACCCAACAGTCATCCTTTGGGTGATATAATTCACGTATAGGATTGGTATAGAATTTGTAAAGGCATCAATCCTCTATTTAAGGGACCTTGGAACATCATAAGTCTTTTATAAACAAAGTAATACAACTCATATTACACAAATATTGCTCTGAAAATCTGTATCGAACGAAGAACAGCGAAGAACAAATACCAGTTCACTTGTTCACTGTTCTTGCTGTCCAGAAACATATTACCCTCGGCCCCTCCGACACGGCACTTAATTCTCAGATTTAAAGGTAATCTTCTGAAACGAAAAATGTAGATTTGTTCACCTACAGTGTAGCGACCCGTATTTCGAAAAGGAATTTCCGGAATATCGATTCGTATTTTAAATTAGATTTATAATCTAATTTATTTTATCTTAAAATCCTAGTGCGATTTTAAGGTGGTTGACCCTAGGATGAGGTAGAGGATTCGATTACGAATCCAACGTAACTTGAATCACCTCAATCGGAGGTCGGACGGAGAAGATATGATCGAAATACGTTCAGAAGTCGCACGTCAACATTTCTGGGAATTTTCGGGTCCGGTCGTCCGGACCATGGCCGAGTCTCGTCCGGACGAGCTCTGCAGGGAAAAGGCAAAATGGTTCAGGTAGGGTCGTCCGGAAGACGGGCTAGTCTCGTCCAGATGACGGTTCCCGATTTTGGACATTTGCTTCAGGAGGTTTCGTCCGGACCACGGGGGTGGTCGTCCAGACCAAAGGGGTTTCGTCCGGACGACGGTGGGTTTCGTCCGGACGACGCAAGCGGAAAATTGATTTTCTGTGTTTTAATGAGGGGCAAATTGGTCATTTCACCCCTAGGTCGTGCCTTATACCTATTTTCAGCCTGAGAAACTCCTCCTCCCTCATTTTGGTCCAAACCTAGTCTCTCTCTCTTCTCTCTCTAAGACTCCATTGGAGCCCAAGCAAAGAGCTTGGATTTGAAGGTCATCCGGGCCTCCCCTGGACTTTTGTCAAGGCTTAACGTTGATCACCTCGGCGAGATCTATCTGATGACGTGCATATCGAATCCACTCTCCAAAATTTTGGGTAAGTCAAATTTCTAAAGTGGTTGTCTTGTGTTTTCACCTTTAGAAACGTTGTTCCTAACGTTGTCCTCTATCCATTAACGTACATAGGTTCGCGAGTATTGGAGTTTGGTGCGGCTAGGATTTTTGGTCGTCGGCGCGCGCGTTGATGTAAACATGTTACTATTTCGTGCATTTGTGTGTGTAGCTCACTAATGATTTTAAAAATCAAGAAATTAATGATTTCATGAAAAGTCCCAAATTTTGAATAAATGGTTGTTGTTTTTGAAATCGAAGAAATTTAATTCGCATTCATATATGATTGAGTATCCTCGGTAGGATTAGAATGCGAGTTTGTGTGAATTGGGCCGAGCGTGTGACTAGACGATCATTTGGGAAAATTTGAGTGATGTGGGTACTTTGGTGGCTTTTGTTGAAATTGAGGAGATATGATACCCTCTCGACCTTGTATTGGTCTTAGTGAGCAACACGGTAGTATTGAATTATTCGTCAGCAAGTGTAAATGTGGTTTTTGCCATTGGAGTGGCCTTGGTGCCGAGGGCACCCTTGATGTCCGACAAAATGCCTATGAGAAGTAAAGGACTTGGAGATTGGTGAATTCGTCACCTCAGGTTAGGAAATTTGTTCCTAGACCTTGGATATGGGTTATGGTCTTTGTCGCGCCAGGAAATTTTTCCGTCCTTCCGTCGTCCCCCGATCCGCGGGGGCCGTTTTCCGGAACGGAAAAAGATATGCTGATGGAGGGTATTTGAAAATGTGGGGGTTTGTCTGAAAATGGATGGCGGCCTGAGTATGC
>NMUG010006857.1:0-12367 GCA_002855965.1 Monotropa hypopitys | reverse complement strand
AGAGGCATTTTGGACCGAAGGGCCTTGTTGACGAGCTAAGGACGCCGAGCTAACAGACTGCCGGGCTAAATCTTGGCCGAGCAGTAAGTCTGCCGAACAGCTAGAAGGGCTGCTGAGCTAAGGAAGTGCGGGAAACAAGTGGTTCGGGCTGATGATTGGTCGAAATAGGTCACAAGACTTGATTGAGGGTTCCTGGAATGTTTACTGATCAAACCGAGACTCAGTCGAGCTAAAATGGCCGGATCTCTTGATACCGTTCTGCCGAGAAACCAGTAAGGCTACTGTCGAACATTGGGAGCTCGGGAACATTGCTTTTGGGTGTTCTGATTGGTCGAAAAGGTTAACAAGGTAATTATAAGCTCAAAGGACTAATTGTCCAATCAACTAAGTGTAAACGTGCCGAGCTGAAGTAAGTTTAAGAAATTGAGGACCGTCCATTCTGCCGAGCAGCAGTGCTCCGGCAAGTGGGAGGTCGCCAGTGTATAAAAAAGGAACAAATAAAGTACTGTAGTGGTCCGGGTAAACGTGTCGAGCTGAGGTAAGTTCAGCCGGAGGATCTAAAGAGTAATCCGGACCAGTTTCGCTTAGTGCCGAACTGAATATTAAAGCTGAGTGCTCCGACAGGGCTAAGGGTGGTCTGTCGAACTAATTAGTCCTTTAATGGACTTGCTGAGCTGAAACAAAAGAGCAATACAATAACTGAAGGCTTAAGATATACCTGAGTAAGGCTCCTGATCTGGCAAAGGTCTTGCCGAGCTGAGGTCTGTCCGGGAATGCTGGTCCGGACAGGGGTGGAATAGTGTGATCCGGAGGCCTCTTGGATAAGTGTTGGATGGTACGGACTGGTTTGGACAAGTCTTCTGGGAATAAGGGAGGTCGGCCGAACAACGAAGTGTCCGGAGGACAACTCTTTCTCTCTCTAGAATGAATGTTTGGAAGGAATTTCTGGTGGGACTTGAATGCTGTGGAAGGAGTGCTTATATAGGGGTCCGGAGGGGGTAGTTGGGAGCAATTAATGTTGATTTAACCTTTCTTTAATCTGGTCGAACAACTCAGCGAGTTGTCCAATCCGGGTCAGGTCTGAGCACCTGACCTGTCAGTCTGCAACTTGTGACAACCTGCGACGTGTTGTCCCATCAAAGTTAGGCGGCGGGTCAGTCCGGATGGGACGTGACCCTGACGTCCGGCAGAGCTGCCGTGCAGCCACTTCGCAGCTCGGGTCCAGGCTGGGCCGACCTGGAGTGGTCCGGCCTGCTAAGATCCGGGCAGTCTTGAGTTGGGTTCCTCTTGGGCTTTCTAACTCCTCTTTTCTTACATTTTTGGGCCTTAGCTTATTTTAAACCTTATATCTTTATTATTAATCTCAAACTTTATTTTATTATTCCTATTTAGCCTCAAATAAAATAAACTTATTTATAATTTTAATTATTCGGGTCGGGGCCTCATACTTTGGCCCCTGATTTAATTCTTTTCTATATTTCTATAACTCTCAGGACTATTTCAACTCTAATAAAATTCTCACAAATTATATTTGCTCAAATAAATATCCAATAAATCTTCCAAAAACTCCCAAATTTTATATTTGCATAATATTAAATATCCTATTTAATATTTTATAGGACCGGGGTCTTACAGATATGATCTCATTTCCACTCTGGGTTCGGCAAAGACTGCAATAAACCACCAGGACGTTGATGCTCCACCTTTACTTGCTGACAAACAATACATCTCGATACGAATTCAGCAATCTCCCACTTCATACCAAACCACCAATAATGCTCTCGCAAATTCAACTCCTTTTGAGTGAAGAGGTATTTCAAACTTTGGTGATCGGTGTAGATCTCACACGTCTTACCATATAAATAGTGCCTCTATAGATTAAGAGCAAATACAATAGCAGCCAACTCCAAATCATGAATCGGGTATGCACGTTCATGGGTCTTCAACTGTCATGAGGTATAAGCAATTACTTGCCCATGCTGCATCAACACCCCCCCTAAACCATGATGTGAAGCATCACTATAAATCAAAAATCCTCCTGATCTGGAAGGAATAGTTAGTACTGGTGTAGATACCAATCTATCCTTCAGCTCATAAAAATTTTAATTGCTCTTAATAAATTTTGACCCGAAATTTATGTGCGTACCTGAATTGAAAAGACATTGATAAAGATTACTCATATTCTTCTCGGACTCCCATGTGGATTCTTCCATAGAATGACTTCGCCATAAGACTTTTACCAACGGAATAGTTTTTGTGCGAAGCACTTGATCTTTTCTATCTAGGATTTGCACTGGTCGCTCCACATATAATAAATCTTCCCTTATCTCCACAGGTTCCACTAATATAATATGTGATGGGTCAGGTATATACTTTCTGAGTATCGCACGTGGAACACATTGTGCAATTGCGATAGATTAGATTGTAATTCCAGCCGATACACTGTAGCACCAATACATTCTGTGATCTTGAATGGACTAACATAACGAGGGATAAGCTTTTCTTTCTTACCAGATCTCATAATCCCTGTCCACGGAGATTCTTTCAAAAATATGAAATCCCCTTTCTCAAATTCGATATCTCTTCTTCGAGTGTCGACATAACTCTTCTGTCGACTTTGAGCTGATTTAAGCCTTTCCCGAATGACTTTAATCTTGTCATATGTCATCTCAATAATATCTGGCCCCAACAACTTTCTCCCACCAGCTTCTATCCAGCATACAGGTGTCCTGCACTTCCTACCATACAACGCTTCATATAGCACCATTTCAATTATGACTTGATAGCTATTGTTATAAGTAAATTCCACGAGGGGTAAATGAGTATCCCAATTTCTCGAAAACTCTAGCACACATGCTCGCAACATATCCTCAAGAGTCTGAATATTTCTTTCTGACTGTCCATCGGTCTGAGGATGAAATGTTGTAATGAATTTCAAAGATGTTCCTATAGCTTGCTGCAAACTCGATCAAAATCTCGATGTGAATCTAGGATCTCAATATGATACAATAGATATAGGAGCACTATGAAGTCTGATAATTTCATCAACATACAATTGGGCTAGTTTATCAAGACTGAATGTGGTTTTAACTGCCAGAGAATGAGCTGACTTAGTTAAATGATCCACAATCACCCAAATAGAATCATTCCCTTTCTGAGTACGAGGCAAGCCTAATACGAAATCCATAGTGATATGATCCCATTTCTATTTTGGGATCGGAAAAGGCTGCAATAAACCACCAGGACGCTGATGTTCTACCTTTACTTGCTGACAAACAATACATTTGGATACGAATTCAGCAATTTCCCGCTTCATACCAAACCACCAATAATGCTCTCGCAAATTCCGATATAGCTTGGTACTGTGCATAGCGTAGGCAGAACTATGAGTTTCTTATAATATTTCCCTCTTCAGATCCGTATTATTAGGAACACATAGACGAGTCCCAAATAATAAAATCTTGTCATCTCGGAGAACATAATCTGAACGCACACCATTTCTTACTTCATCCATAATCTTCTTTAGCATAGGATCTGATCCTTTGGATTCCTGGATTTTTTCAATCAGAGGTGACTTTAATCTCAAAGTTGCCATTATATCTCCATCATCTCTCAACCCCAATTCAGCTCTTAAAATTCTTAGATCAGAATAGAATTCCACCTTCTCACCTTTTATATACGACAATCTTCCTGAGGACTTCCTACTCAATGCATTGGCTACTACATTAGCCTTCCCTGGATGATATAAAATAGTGCAGTCATAGTCCTTAATCAATTCAATCCATCATCGATGATGCAAATTTGACTCCTTTTGGGTGAATAAATATTTCAAACTCTAGTGATCGGTGTAGATCTCACACGTCTCACCATATAAATAGTGCCTCCACAACTTAAGAGAAAATACAATAGCATCCATCTACAAATCATGAGTCATGTATGCACGTTCATGGGTCTTCAACTGCCGTGAGGCATAAGCAATCACTTGCCCATGCTGCATCAACACACACCCTAAGTTCTGATGTGAAGCATCACTATAAATCACAAATCCTCCCGATCTAGAAGGAATATCTAGTACCGGTGTAGATACCAATCTATCCTTCAACTCCTAAAAAATCTGCTCACATTGGTCAGATCATACAAATTTCGTTTCTTTTCTAGTCAACTGGGTTAATGGCTTAGCAATAATAGAAAAACCCTACAAAATTTTCCAATAATACCCATCTAATCCCAGAAAACTTCCAACTTCGGTTACATTCATCGGTCTTTCCCAATTCACAACAGTTTCTATCTTCTTTAGATCTAACATGATACCATCACCTGAAATCATATGCCCCAAGAACATCACCTCATCCAACCAAAATTCAGACTTACTCAATTTACCATACAACTTATCTTCCCACAACACTTGAAAGGCTATTAGCAAATGATTTGCATGCTCTTCCTTACCCCGAGAATATATTAGAATATCATCAATAAAGACAAGGATGAAAGATACAAGATATGGCTTAAATATTTGGTTCATCAGATCCATAAATACTGCAGGAGCATTCATCAAACTGAATGGCAATACTACAAACTCATAATGGCCATATCTCGTACGAAACGCAGTCATAGAAATATCACTTTCTCTGACTTTCAGCTGATGATATCCAAACCTTAAATCAATCTTTGGGAATACTGCAGCTCCTTGAAGCTGATCGAATAGATCATCAATTTGAGATAAAGAATATTTATTACAAATCGTCACCTTATTCAATTGCCGATAATCAATATATAACCACATGCTTCCATCCTTCTTCTTACCAGTGCTACCCATGGAGATACACTAGGTCTAATAAAACCTATATCCAACAAATCCTGAAGATGAATCTTCAACTCCTTCGACTCCATAGGTGCCATTCTATATGGTGCAATAGATATCGGTGCTACTCTGAGCAACGGATCAATAGAAAACTCTATCTCCCTATCCACTTGCACACCCGACAATTCTTTTTAAAATACATCTAAATTCCTTCACTATAGGAATACCGTTAATCTGAGGATTGAATATCCTGGTATCCACCACATGGATCAGAAATCCTTGACAACCTTTTCTCAATTGCTGAAATAAGACTAGTCGGAGTGATCCTTCGATCACCAAAGAATTTAAAAGATGGTAAATTGGGAAAATGGAATGTCACCTCTTTATAAATATAATCGATTGTGGTATGGTTTAAAGATAACCAATCCATCCCCAAAATCACGTCAAAATCTCTCATATCCAATGGCAATAAATCAGACAATAACTCCCAATCGTGGATATGAATATCACAACCCTTATACACATAATTAATCAAGACAATTTCTCCAACATGGGTCAATATAGATAATCCATATTCTAACATCACTAATAGCTCACTCAAATGCTTAACATAACTTAATGACATAAATGAATGAGTAGAACCGGGATCAATCAAAACATAAGCAATACTATTGGCAACAGAAAGTGTACCTATCACCACATCATGTGATGCATGAGCCTCCTGCTCAATGATAGCAAACACCCTGCCTTGCCCTGCTGCCGCCGACAATTGTCCTGCTTCCCTCTGCCTCTGGAGCTACTAGATGGGCCTCTTTCTCTAACTGGAATGTTACCCAATGATGATATTTCAGTTGCTACCTGCCGACATTCCTGTTGCACATGACCTGACTGGCCACATTTAAAACAAACAACCATCTTTCTCGGACAATCATGATTATAATGTCCCATTCAGTCACATCTAAAACACTTCACATCTAATAATCGAGTCCTTACAGATCCTCTTCCTTGGTAACTCTATTGTTGCTGACTAAAACATCCTTTTCTTCCTTAGTCCCCATAAAAGTGGGTGGATCCATCACCTTAAAGTTCTTGAACAATGTTGTAATAATGTCCATCGATGTCCTCTGTACTGGAACTAATTGCACTGGGACTTGTTGCATTGGCTGCCTCCCATAAAACTGAGCTTGCTTCTCATCCATTCTAATCATAGCTTCCTGAAGTTGCCTTATAGGATCTACTTCAGCTCACTCTTCTACTCTAACATCCTCTCCTCCCATATGCTCATCTTGCCTCTCCCATCTCTGATCGACGGAGGCTTCAGATGTAACACCCGAATTAAATTTATAATATTTTAAATTCAATTATAGATATTAAATAAATGTAAGAAAGAAAATAATAATAATAATAAATGAGCTTGTGTAAATAAAAGGGACTGTGGTTAAGTTAAAATAGGGTTTATATATGAAAAAGGTATATGTATAATACCTTATGTTTAAATTAAAAGAATAATAGCATGCAAGGATTAACTGGCTTTAGAATGAAGGGCAATATGGCCATAACTATCAAAAACCTGATTAGAGTATTATAGATATGATAATGCTCATTAGGGTTAGGGAGGATTTCTTGGTGGCTAGAGAGGATTAGAGAGAGTGGCTTGGAGAGATCAAAGAATCAAGGCTTTGATTGAAGTTTTTTTTGAGGAAATCTCTTCTTCAACATTGTTCATAACATCCTTGAGGTAAATCCTATGTTTTAGATTTTTAATTTCGTACATAATTAAGCCCAGATTAAAGTTTTTCCTCTAATCATGATTAGTCACTGATTTTCTAGATCTACTTTGGAAAATCATGTTTTTGGGTGATCTAAAGTTTGTTTTTAAAGCCCAACTTTGAGTATGTTTGAGGATAGATGTATATTACATCTTAGGGTATTTGGTTGCATGATTTGAGGTCTTAAAAATCGAGTTTAGAGAAGTTTGGATTAAGAAAATCGAGTGTGATTTGCAGTTTTTTTCGATCTGTTGTCCAGTGTACTAACCGGTATGCGCACCGGTATACCGACCGGTATACCGGGCGGCATACCGGATGTCGTACCGGCCTTAACAAAAATGCACAGTGAGCCTTGGTTATCATTTAAACGAAAAAATTAAACTAACCGGCATGCCGGGCGGTACACCGGTTGTGTACCGGTTCTATACCGGTCAGTGGAAATTTTAGTGAGAAGGGTGGTGGATGTTGGTGGATGAGTTTAAGTTATTAATAAACAATTCTTAAGAAAAAATTACAATAGTAACAACAATATTTAATTTTAAAAATCAAGAGCTTTAGAAGGGTTTTTCATATATGATTGCAATGTTACCACAGGGGACAAGCCAGAATCATCGAAGGCGGCTCAGTAGGAGTACTAGCACGAGATCACCTTCTTGGTGAGTGTGTAGTTACCCTTCTATATATGTGCTTTGTTTATGTGTGAATTAGTGTAGAGTTGTAGTTTGTATTCACATGTTTCTTATGTGATAATGGCATTAAGTTACTTGTTTTCCCTTACTTACATGCAAGCATGGATGAGAGCGAGATATGTTACTGTATGCATTGGCATGATTAATATACTGTTGTTTATGCTTTGGACATGAGGAGTATGTTGTAACCACATATTGAGATTTATTTACCTTTTGTTTGATATCACTTAATCGAGAAGAACATGGAATAATGCTTGATAAATATATATATGCAGAGCGAGTGATGATATTTCCCTGGGCATACTCAAAAGAGTTGTTAGGCCGAGTAGGGGTAATAATATGAAATGAAATCCTTGGAGCATGCTTTATATGCTGTTAGGCCGAGTAGGGGAAATGAGAAAAGGTAATCCCCAGGGCATGCTTTATATGCTGTTAGGCCGAGTACGGAAAATGAGAAGAAAATCCCGGGGCTTGCTTTATATGATGTTAGGCCGAGTAGGGATTTGGGATTGATTTGTTCGTCCTTGCTTGATATGGATACTATTGAGAAGAGAATTGTTACATAAATAAATTCTACAAGAGAAGTACTATGGGTACGAAAAGCATGAATATATGGACAATGGCATGATTACGTGATAGTTGGGGGAGAGATACCACCCCTTGGACAGTTGCATGTTTACGTGATAGAAGGGGAGAGACACAACCCCTTAGTTACTTGTTCTTTACTTGTACTTTACTTGTACACTGTGAGTTTTCTTTACATATCAAAGTGCATATACGACTGTTGTATCTGACACTCCTGGATATCTTTTGCTTATTTTGTTTTGCAATCTATATCCAGGTAAGGGAGTTTAGCTGGTTCACCTGCAAGCCATTGCCAAGAGGAGTAGCTATTGGAGAGAGGATAGCTGTGGGTACTCCTATTGGGGAGATTTCTTTAGTTCTGCTTACTTTAGAATAATGGTTTTATGTTGAGATTGTTGGTACTGGAGTAGGGAGAGTGTTTGAGATGTTGATATTATTTAGTTTTGTGGTAGTTGTTTTTGGTACTACTGTTTAGATGTGGAGCTTACTTTGGGATTTCAGTTTTGTATTTTCCACTGCAATATTATTATGGTTGGTTGGCAAAATGATTTTATTTGTCTCACTTGGGTTTGGTTTGATGTATTGTAGTCATGGATTCCTTTTCAGTTTATATATTTTTATTATATTCTGGAATGGGTCGTGACATCAGAACCCTGAACACTCTCTAGCTGCTCAAGATGTTCCATAATAATTCTGATAAACAAAGAAAATAAGATTAAAATTACAAAAATATATGTACCAAGGACAAGCTCTAGACTCGGGTCTCTATACTCAATAACATCCTATGTCCAGCCGACTCGACAAGTCTACAGAATCTTTAAACTCTAGCTTTGATACCACAATCTGTCATGACCCATTCCCGACAATTGTAATGCCAGCCATCCTGGAATGGCACACGATGGTGATAAACACTAATCAACACTCGTCTCACAAAAGCCTCAATCACTAATGCAACTGATAAAAATAATCTAAAAATATCTACAACTCATAAACTATGAACTGAAATAAAAACTCAACTATACAAAATGGGCTACAAACAACAGCCCAAAACTACCACTGTTGAACTAGAAATATAAAAAAACTCTCTCACTCAAACAAAAGGGCTAAACAGTGCTCGACAATCATAAGCTAGAATATAATACTTCTGATGAAAGTAAAATAAAACCTCTAACTACTACTAGACCTCAAAAGAAAAACTGATAGAGTCTCCATGCTAACACCACGTTATGGCTTGACTGGTGGATGCGCTAGACATAGCCACTATCCTCCTAAACAAATATGTGCCCAGAAACAACACCTGGATGGGGAAAAAAGGTTAGCTAGGAAAAGTTGGTGAATACTATAGAACAACATAATAAAGAGAAGTAAAATAGTTATGAATCATATATTTTCAAAAGATATTCCCTTTTCTAAAATATTTCATTTCCAAATTTATTTTCCAATTCTCTTTCAAAGTACTTCATTTCTCATTTCTTTTTCCATAAATCACGTTTCATTTTCAAATCTCTTTCCTAAGTTTCAAAACTCTTTTCGTTGCTCAAACCATTTCTTTTCTTTCACTTTTCAAACTCTTATTTATTTTTTCTTAAAATCCTCCGTGGGTATAAAATATCAATAAATCAAATAAAGTCCGTCTCGTATCTCAAATCTCATCTCAAACAATTATAGTCAAGGGTCATTACTTCCGCTGACCAAGCATTAAGCACAGCCAGTGGAATCCTAACATCATCCTTGGATAAGCAACAAGTAAATGATTCAGGGGCGGCTCATAGAAATCCCAACAGTATGGGGTGGTACAAGTAACTCACAACAAATCTGTAACAGACTAGGGGTATACCCTAGCAAATTGTGTGCCCCTTGACACACTGATCTATTGTGTATATCATGTACTAAGACAAGACTATCAAAGTATAATCAGAGATTATATATAAAATCCGCGACAAACATCTTTCCTTTAATAGTGACAAATCTCATCTTCTTTTCTTTCTTTTCAAATCCATTTTCCTTTTCTTTTCAAATCAGTATGATTCACAAATTTTCCCCATTTTCAAACACTTTAAAAATACAGGATTTATACTACTGAAAAGTAAATATAACTACTATAAATTATGATATTCTAGGTACTCACCTGACTAGAAGATGAAACTAAGTGGTCTGCTTGTCCTTCTGTGGTGCTGTTGATGATGATGACTTATCAAGTCCTATCAAATAAATAAACAGGACACAAATTAAAATAGAATCCCATAATAGACTTAATAAACTATAAAATGCTCAAAATTCATGAATGTATGCTCAAGTTAAATGTTGGGGGCCGAACTCTCAAGAGGCCGGAGCCGCGACCTCCTCTAGGAGGACCACATCACAGGCCAGCTAACAGATGGCCGAGCAGAGCTTAGCCAACGTCAGGGCCTCCCTGGGGCTCCCTCCGGCCTAGAGACTCAAAGCCCAGAGGAGGTGCTTGGACGAGGCAACATAAAAACAAGGTCATGCGACCGAACAGAGCAAGAGCCGACGAGAGAGGTTCCCTCGGGGCCACTTCTGTGCAGGAGTCTCATTGTCCAGGATGGCACGGTCCATAACCAGCTAAGCCGAAGCATGCCGCTTCGTACGAACAGGACAAACATATCGTTCGTAGAAAAGATTCCCTCAGAGACAGCATCCCGGGTTTCCCGCATATGGCAGACACACACCTGACATAGGAATCAGCTTTTCCGTAATTCCCGCAGCATGTCAGGCACGCTTCGTCAGCGTTTCTATCGCCCAATGCTGTCAGGCGCTGCCGCCTGACACTGTCAGGGCCGACCGGTCGGCCACACGTTCAGATGCACAGGGGGACAGGCGCACTGCCCCAGGGCGTGTCACAGCAGTGCAACCGCACCGAAGCGTGTGCCCCTCACTCTCCGATGGATCTATAAATAGGGGAAAGCATTCAATGCAGAGGTACACCTTCTCTCACTAGCCCAAGCTCTGTCCATTTGCTTTCTCACTCTAGAACTCTCTTGCTGACTTTACCATCGGAGGGTCCACCGGCGACAACCGCCGATAGCCTAACGTTTGTCTCTTTTGCAGCCTAGCACAGCCACATCTCCACCGCTCACTGCCGGAATCCACCACCTGAAAGGCTTACCACCCAACAATTGGCGACTCCGCTGGGGAACCCTTTCTCAAACACTCAGATTTCTGATGTGAGCTTGAAGATGACTTCCAAAGACCGAAACTCCAAAGACAACCAGTCTGATGGTAGGAGGAACAAGGGAAAGGAGGTGGTCAGAACAGGGGACTCCGCTCTCCACACCCCTGAGCGCACCCGTGCCGACGCGAGCATCCACTCCAGCGACTGTCCAAGCCCCCCGGCCAAGCTCATCACGAGGTAGTACATCCGCAAGTTGGAGGGAGATTTGGGCCGGAGGGACCACCAGATTGATGCTCTCATGCATGAGATGACTCTCTTGCGCAAGGCCACCGAGAAGAGGAAAGAGGCACCGGCGCCCAGCCGTGCCGAAGATAACCGGGATTACCGGGAGCCTTCCCAGAGCAGGAGCAGATCTGCGCAAACCAGGCCCTCTGCTTTGCACAAGCTAGGTGAAAGGGTGGAAGAAGTCCCTGTCCAGCAGAGGATCAACGAGGATCGCCGCGTCATGCGTCGAGTCTCGCCTCCCCAGCACAGAGAGGAACGTTCAGCCGTCAGCCGTTGGCCACCTGGCTTTGACCGCCTAGGGCTAAACACAGTTCCAGCAGCACCGAGACCTCGTCTAGCACGAGAGCTGTCACCCCTCCGGGACCAAAGGCACAGCGGTCACGGAGAAAGCCAGGTACCCCACTCTGAACAGGAGGTCACCCAGAGGAGAAGAAAGGAAGTTCTGTCGGCTCGGACCTATGAACTGTGCCGACATTCTCTCTTGAAATTGAAGCTGCAAGGCCTCCGGCAGATTTCTCAGTCCCCAAGTTCAACAAATACGATCCCAAAATGGATTCGTATACCCACATCGTGCATTTCAGGCAGACGATGTCCCTCTATTCTGGGGAGGATGCCTTGATGTGCAAGCTGTTTCCATCCAGTTTCGGTGAGGTTGGGTTGCTCTGGTTTGACCGACTGTCAGCAGGGTCCATCTCCTCGTAGAGAGACCTCTCAACGTCCTTCCTGGCTCGGTTCATCACCAGCACCAGGGTCAAGAAAGAGGTTGATTCCCTCCTCGGCCTTCGGCGGGCGAGGTCAGAATCTCTGCGCCAATACACAGCCCGGTATTGGGACCTCTACAATGAGATTGAAGAGTGCGACCAAAAAATCACAGTGACGTCTTTCAAACTCGTCCTAGACCACTCCAGCCGAGAATTCGAAGATTTGATGCTATTCCCACCGACAACCATGAATGAGCTCATGGACAGAATTGAGCTTCACGCGAAATTGGAAGAAGCCAATGAGGAAAGAAGCAAGTCTGAACAATGCTTCGGCCACGGCTCTACCAATAACAATAGCTCGGTCCGGAGAAAGGAAACCAATATCGTCCAGCCGGGGGAACCTC
>NMUG010006856.1:0-12367 GCA_002855965.1 Monotropa hypopitys | reverse complement strand
TTCGTCCCAATTCTTTTCCGGATATTCCAATGAAATTTGAGATTTTTTTATAGAAACTCTTTTAAAAACTTTTATTTTTGAAAAAAATATAGCATTAAATCAGGACATCTTATGAAATAATGCTCTAATAAATTAGTGACTAATTTGGGATATCAGCCATTGATTTTGATCCAACGACTGTGTATATCTTTATATATATATATATGAGTTATGTGTGATTTCCACACCGTCCTGTAATGTATAATAGACTAGAGGGTGGGCCATAGGTGGGCAAGTGGGTAAGTTAAATAGGAGAAATGGATGAGTAATTTGCTATTAGGGGTATTTTAGGAAAAGGGAAAGTCTTCACAGCTTCAAACCGTTGTTCTCCCTTTATTAATACTAGCCATTTGTTATTAATAAGTATAGATATTCTTGTGTTGCGAGGTGTCTTATATTTTACTCGACTCTCAGATTCAACGTGGATGCCCTTCTGTAGAGGCGGAAGCGCAAAGCCCAGAGCCCCAAAGTTTATAGATAGATATATGTTGGGTTTTAGAGTAGGACTTGTGTTTGTGTTTTTCATTTTCTAACAGCTTGATTCTATTATGTTTGTTTTGTGGGATTGGGCTTCATGCACTGAGTCACCTTTTTTATTTTATGGTTATGATTTTGGAAAAGTAGCTAATTTTCTGCTGGGTTTTGGGTTTTGTTTAGCTACGAAGTTTGTGGATTTAATTTTTTGTTAGTGGTGTGGTTTTGCAGTTGCTCGGTTCGACTTTTCGTGGGGGGACCCTGAGTATCATCAAGAGACTTTGGAAAATTTGAGGGCAGCTGTAAAGGCTACTAAGAAGCTCTGTGCTGTATGTACCTAACTATGAATTTTGGATTTTGATATCGAAAATGGGATAATGCTGCTGACATTCTTAATTTCCGCTCAAAACCCACTGTTATTTAATGCTACTAAGAAGCTCTGTGCTGTATGTACATAACTATGTACTGACATCTGATTTTGATCAAGTTTGTGAATCATTGGTTTAATTCAGATCCCCCATTTGTTATCTGAGACAACTGATTGGACAATACATAAAAAGAAATTGAATGTCTATTGACGTATTGGCAAAAAAAATATTACTGCTGATTTTGGTCTATGGGAGAATGGTGACTGCTCTTGCTACTTAACGAAGTAGTTCTGAGATTGTGTATTGTAATATCTCAAGAATTGATTAAGCTTTTTTCCCAGCCTTCTGTGGGAACATCCATTTTCAAAATAAAGGAAAGAAATTGAGGTTATATTGTTGGTTTCACTCAGGTTATGCTAGATACAGTAGGTGCAGAGTTACAGGTTGTCAACAACACTGAGAAAACTATTCAACTTCAGGAGGATGGTAAAGTTGTTTTAACACCTGATCAAGGTCAGGAAGCTTCTTCTGAAGTGTTGCCTATCAACTTTTCTGGACTGTCAAAGGTATGAATACTTGCATCTCTCCAACATTATTCCTATTGAGAAGTTATGGCCTTCAAGAGCCTTAATGAGTTACTTCATTGCATGGATACAATAGTAAAAGCATTGTTGGCTTCCCAAAGAGTTTCAGTGGTCCATTCTGCTTCTTTTTTTGGTTTATTCTGGAAGTACGAATATGCATGTAGGTCTCTCCTCGATTATTTCGTGGATGCAATTTGAACCACAGTTTCATAAAACTTACTCATTTGTTGTAATTGTGCCGCTATCCTTCTGATCATCCTCAGTGCGAACTCCATGCTTATGACTCACAAAGCTATTGTTGTGGTTTTTGAAGGCAGTGAAGAATGGAGACACCATCTTTGTTGGTCAATACCTGTTCACAGGAAGTGAAACTACTTCTGTTTGGCTGGAGGTACGGGGCTAACTGTGTAGATGGTTAACGTTTCAATAGTTTTTCTTGTATTTTTGTGGGTTTTGTTTGCGAGCGTGTCCTTTGTGTGTCACGGTGGGTGGAGGACTTACTGTGTTAGTTTTTGTGTATAATATTTTGACTCGATATCTGAATACCGCATTTTCTAGTTACTAGGAACTAGAAGTTGAAGTCGACAGCTTGTTTTGATATTAGAAAGTTAAAGTCAACATAGTTGTCTTACCACATATCATTTACTGGGTTGAGCAGGTAGATGAAGTGAAAGGGGAAGATGTGGTTTGTGTGATAAAGAATACTGCAACATTGACTGGCTCATTGTTCACCCTCCATGCCTCTCAAGTTCATATTGATTTGCCCACCCTCTCTGATAATGATAAGGAGGTGAGTCCTTCTGTTAAACACTATAACTTCTTCATCTGTTTGTACAACCTTTCATGCCAAGGAGAGGGTTGAAATATATGAATGTAGAAAAATGGATAACATTCCGTGTAGAAAATGTATATGGAGTTCTGTGTTTGTCATTAATACAAAAGCAACTCCATTTAAGTTTTATATATTCCACTTTGATGCACTGTTTTAGTGAAAGAAATTGTATCCGTTGGAACATTGTTCCCCATGGGATATCTTAGTTTGGTTTTCATAGACTTGGTCGTGCAGAAACTTTAAAGAAAATGGTTATTTTTGTTGTCTCCTGTCACTGATAGTGACGGTGCAGTTGTATGCTTTATTTGACTCATAATTCATATCCTGGCCTTTGGTCAACAAGGTTGGTTTTTTTTAAGACACATCAGGATTTGTTTAAATTAACCAGTTTATGAACTTTTGCATTGCTGACGCGACTTTGTGGCAAAAGTGCTTTTGATGAGTGATCAATAATCATTTCAGGTCATTAGTACATGGGGTGTAAAGAACAAGATTGACTTCCTCTCTCTATCATATACACGACATGCAGAAGATGTTCGCGAAGTAAGAAATTCCTCGCCTAGTATTTTCATTTTTGGTCGTCTTTAATTTTCCTTGCACGTGGGACATTAGTAAATCTGGTAACATGTTTCAATATGCTATATTGTAGGCCCGGGGATTCCTTTCCAAGCTTGGAGATCTCAGTCAAACCCACATTTTTGCTAAAATTGAGAATGTGGAGGTGAGTTGCACTGTAGTGGATCAGTGATAGCTCAAATGAGCTTCACTTTGCTTTCAGATGTAAGGTCACGGAGATTTACTGCCCTTTCTTTAGAGTTTGAACTTACACACCTCATCTCCTCTTAGGGTTTGACCCACTTTGATGAGATTCTGCAAGAAGCGGATGGTATTATCCTCTCTCGAGGAAATCTTGGCATAGATCTCCCATCTGAGAAGGTTAGTTGTTTGACTCAAAATATAATTTGCATTAATTTCTGCACAACAAATTGAGTGGGCATACAGGATGACTAGATATCCTTGTACATCGTACTTTTGTGGTCACAAATTATTTGCTGTCTGCCTGCTCTTACCATCTAATGCGTGGCACTAGGAGGGGTATCAATGTTTGGAAGCTATGACCGTAAGTAAAAAAGGGGAGTTATGTAACTAAGTCAGGGTTTATATGTAACTAAAATGCGGGAGTTATGTATTGTACAAATCAACTCAGAATTTATATATAATGATAGAGTCAACCATGATTAATAAATTTCATATCTAGTCGTCGAATAGTTTGGACTTTTTTTACTCAGCTTTCTATTTTGGATGCAGTATCTGCACATGCTATTACGTATAAATATCTTCCAACTATACCTTTCTGCAATTTCAGGTGTTCTTATTTCAAAAGGCTGCTGTTTACAAGTGCAACATGGCCGGAAAACCTGCTGTGGTTACTCGTGTTGTCGATAGTATGACTGGAAATCTTAGGCCAACTCGTGCGGAAGCGACCGATGTTGCCAATGCTGTATTAGATGGTAAGTTTGTTATGCATATCATGCTGCATGCTTATACACATGATCCTATGGTATAGTTGATTCTAGTTAGCTGACGATTATTGGAGAGATGTATACTAAGAACTTTCCTTTAGTCTTACTAGAATTTAGAAGGTATTTGTTGGACAAGGTATCTGTTTTTGGTTAAGAACAAGTATGATACGGAAAGTTATTGTCTTTAGTTACCTTTTGGCAATGGATGCAGGAAGTGACGCGATTCTTCTGGGTGCTGAGACTTTGCGTGGATTATACCCCGTGGAGACAATTTCCATTGTTGGTAAAATCTGTGCGGAGGTGAATTATATCACATTTCTTTTAGATTATGTTTTTGATTTACTTTGTTAATTTCAAGAAGCTACTATTTTTTTTTTGTTAAGTGCAAGCTACTACCCCTTGGAACCTGGATTCAAAGTTTGAAGTTCATTACTTTGGAAAGCTATTGCCTTCTTTCTTCTGTTGTTCTCTGTACTGAATGCCAATCTGACCCATTTTGGTATTGAATATGAGTAACTACAGGGTTCTACTGCTTTTGGTCATGTCAGATGCTATATTATTAAAGCTGCTGACGTGATACCTGCTTATCCCTCATACATATATCTCAAGTTTGGATTGTTTGTCTGTTGTGTGGGAATTGTTGTCTTCCTCATTTAGCTTTTGCTTGTGGGAGTAAAAGATCTATATTGGCAACAGTTGGAAACTCCCAGAAGTCCTTCTGTATTTTTATGTTTCTTTTGGCTTTTGGGAATATATTTCTCCATATCACAGATGTCGTGGCACATCCTAATGTGGTTTATGTCTATAGTACTCTACGGGAGTTTCCTTGTATAATAAGTCATAGGCTCAGACTCCGATAGAATTAGTCAGCTTGCAGCATATGAATACATATTCAATCTTGCCATTCACGTGAGGTGAAAGATTTTGAAAGAATTTATGTGAACCTTTTGTGATTTCGTGTTACAATTTGTGCAACATTCAAGGGAGTTATATGATGTATACCTAGGCATTTTTTAGTTTCTTTTCACCCTCCTCTACAAACCTACTGCGGCTGGGTTATTTTTTGCAGCCGTAGAAAAGACCCCTTTTCAGCCCTTTATATATACCTTACATATGGATACACAATAAACCCTAAATCATTTCTCTACGTAAAACCTCCAAACAGTGGTCCCAGTTTCTTCATTTGTTCTAATCCATTACATCTTCTATCATCAGATGGGTTTAGTTGGCAACTATGATTGAATGAATGATGAATAGGTTTTGATATGGGGAATTATGTTCTCCCTACAGCTACTATATGTGAAAATACTATATTGTATATTCTATTTCCTATTTTAGGATTGCATATCCCTCTAATTATGTAGGCATTATGTTAGTCAAACTGTTTCCTTTTGTATAGCATTTCCTTAGAGAATTGTTTCCAACTCTATTTAAAGATGTATCCTCATTATACAAATCAATTCAAGAATAATACATTTATTTTCTTTTTCACAAATGTTACATGGTATCAGAGCCTTCCACGTGGGTTTCTTACAGCCTTCGATCGTTTAGGGTTCCCACGCAGCCTCCCTCTCTTGCTTCCGCCTCCAACGCCGACCGCCTCAGCCTCCGCCACTGATCGCCGCCACTATCTCCTCTCTCCCCTCCGGCGTCCATCTCCAACGCTGCTGCCATCGCCGCCGCTGGTCGCACCTCCAAGCTTCTCTCTCAGTCTCGTCGTTCTCTCTCAGCCTCGCCGCCAAGCTTCTCTCACAGCCTCGCCACTCCCTCTCAGCCGCATCTCTCAGACGTGCCTCCCTCTCTTTCAGACGCCTTCGCCGCCTCCCTCTCTTAGACGCCGTTGCTGCCTCCCTCTCTCTCAGATGCCGCTCCATTCGCCATTATCTCAGACGACTTTCCAATTCGACACTTCCTCTCTCAGACGCTCATTCTCAGATCTCGGTTTCTCAGCCACCGGTGCTTCCCCACTCGCCATCATTGCCGGACTTCTGCAAATCTCGGTCTGCTCTTACCACAACCACCTCTCTCTTAGCCGCCTCTCTCTCTTACAGCTGCCATCTTCTTCTCTCTCAGTCGACATCAGGATCTGCTCAGATTCGTCTCAACCCGCTTGGTCCTGCCCAGATCTGAGCCGACAACATCGAAGCCCATCTCTGTAACCATTCAGACTCAGATCCACCGTTTGCCATCCCCGCTGCAGCCTCGCCCCCTGCCGGCGCCTCTGGATCAGCCACCATTGTCTCCAGCTGTCACCCTCTATCTCAGACGATTGCTCCTCAGCCTGTTTCGGCTCAATCGGCAATCCTCAGACATCGACTCCACCTCGCCAACCACCGCCTCCGCCATTGCTTCTTCTAGCGACTACTGACGTCATCGCCCTGTTTAGATCGACATCATCCCTCCAGATCCGACCCACCTCGGTCAAATACAACCAGATCTGACCAAACTTTCTCAGATCGCCACTTTTAGCTCTCTGGTTTCACCATCAGATCCATCGTAGCCGCTACGATCTTCCCTCTCTCAATATGTTCTCGCCATAGCCACTGCTAACTACCTCTGCTGGTTTTGTTGGTTTCTGATTACTGTTATTCTATGACTAGAGTTGGTATTATCTCTCATGTCTCTGTCTTCTACAACAATGACCTCAGGATCCTCAGGTTGCTTGGTTCTCTGTCAGGTATCTCTGCCAATATTTGGATTTTAGATTCTGGTGCTTCATTTCATATGACGCCTCATCTGTCTCTTCTACAAAATAGTGTCCCACCATCTTCCCATATGACTATACTTATAGCTAATTGTTCTCCCTTATCTGTTGTATCTATTGGATCTATTCCCATGACAAAGTCCTCAGTGGTGTCACTCCCACATGTTCTTTATGTCCCTCAACTATCTGTTAATCTTCTATCCATTACTCAGTTGGATGCCTCAGGATTTGACGTTCTTTTCTCTTCTTCTATTTGTCGGGTGCAGGATCGTAAGTCAGGGGAGCAGATTGGGACATGACGTAGGGTTGGTGATCTCTATGTAGTAGAGAGCTTACATATTGACCCTCTCTCTATTCCAGCAGCTTTATCCTCATTCCAGTTAAACAACTCTTCTAGTCCGTTCTTTCTTTGACATGTTAGGTTGGGTCATCTGTCAATCGATTGCTTACGTTTGGTGTTTTAGGTAAAGTATCTTGCACTAATATTTTTGAGTGTCAAGGATGTAAACTTGCAAAAATGACAGCCTTACCATTTAACAGAAGTAATTCTAGATTTGCTTCTCCATTTTCTCTTGTTCATACTGACTTATAGGGACCATCTCCGGTTGACACTAAAGGTGGTTCTGTTTATTATGTCTCGTTTGTTGACGACTATTCTCGATTCACATAGGTTTACCTTATGAAACATAAATTTGATTTCTATGATATTTATCCATCTTTTCAGTCCAGGGTAACTACTCAATTTTCCTCCACAATTAAAATTCTTCGGTCTTATCTGGGTGGTGAGTATACAAAAGGTGCATTTGCTGATTATTTATCATCTCTAGGTACCATACATCAGTCTTCTTGTAGTGGCACTCCCGCTCAAAATAGTCGTGCTGACCGTAAATATTGTCATCTTCTTGAAACTGTAGATCTCTTCTTCTCTCTGCATCTGTTCCCAGTTGTTTTTGGGGTGAAGCATTGCTCACTGCTGCATTTCTCATCAATCGTATGCCCACTCCACTTCTGTCTGGAAAACCCTCTTATGAGGTATTATTCTCTACCACTCCCAATTACTCGCTTCTTCGAGTGTTTGGTTGTGCATGCTTTGTTCTCCTTCCAAAACAAGACCGTACTAAACTCAGAGCTCGATCTACTCTCTGTGTCTTTCTGGGCTATAGCATCACCCAAAAAGGCTATTGCTGTTATTATCCTGTGTCTCAGCATCTCTATGTCTCTCGACACGTTGTCTTCCTTGAGCGTCTTCCCTATTATCAGCTTCCCTCTGCCGCTCCCTCTGTCTCCAAACAAGAATTACTATCCATTGATTCTTTTCCAGATGAACTCACCTGTGACGAGTACATAGCCATTGTTCCTGCTGATCATATGCCTACCTCAGATACATCCTCTCCTGCACCACCAGCTCCTCCACTTCTGGTCTACTCACGTCGTCAATCATCAGCACCACTAGATCCTACCTCTGCCCCTACTGTCTCTGTAGACTCTGCTCCTGCTCCTCGGCGCTACCCACTTCGTGATAGACATCCTGTTCAAAGGTTGGGGTTTTCTAACACATGTTTTTCAGTTTCTCATTGTACTGCTTATCTTCTATACATTCTTATTCTGAGCCTCAGTCTTATAAGGAGGCCTGTCAGGATCCTAAGTGGGTCATTGCTATGGAAGAAGAGATTTCTGCTCTTGCCAAGACCTCTACATGGGAGATGGTACCATGTCCTGTTGATAAAAATATTGTTGGCTGTAAATGGGTTTTCAAAGTTAAAACTCATTCTGATGGAACATTAGAACGCTATACGGCTCGTCTTGTAGCAAAAGAGTTTTCTTAGGAGTATGACATTGATTATGAAGAAACCTTTGCACCAGTTGCCAAAATGATTTCTGTTCGGACTTTAATTGCTGTTGCTGCTGCTTGTCATTGGCCTCTGTATCAGATGGATGTTAAAAATGCATTTCTTAATGGCTTGCTTACATAGGAAGTTTATATGCGCCCTCCTCCTGGTTTATCTCATTCTCCTGGATATGTTTGTCGTCTTCGGCGAGCTTTGTATGGCCTTAAACAGGCCCCTCGGGCTTGGTATGATCGCTTTCAAGGCGTGGTCACTCATCTTGGTTTCTTTCCTATTGCTCACGATTCAACATTATTTCTTCTTCGCACTGTCAATAGACTTGTTATCTTGCTTCTTTATGTGGATGATATGATAATTACTGGATCTAATTCTGCTGCTATTGCTCATGTCAAACAACACTTGTTTGATACATTCGAGATGACAGATTTGGGGCATTTGCATTATTTTCTTGGTATTGAATTTGCTTACTCTCCCAAAGGCTATTTCTTGTCTCAAGCTAAGTATGCAAATGAGATCCTTCATCGGGCTCGTCTTACTGACTCCAAAACATCTGCTACACCGATTGAACTTCATGCTCAGTTTGCTCCAACTGATGGGGAACTGTTGGATGATCCAACTCTATATCGGGAGCCTGTTGGTTGTTTGGTTTATCTAACTGTGACTCGTCTAGATTTGGCTTATGCTGTACATATTGTAAGCAAGTTTATCTCTGCTACTCGGACCACTCATTGGGCAGCTTTACTACGTATCCCGCGATATGTCTGAGGCACGATATTTCATGGTCTTCTCTTATCCTCTACCTCTTCATTAAAACTTCATGCTTATGCTGATGCTGACTGGACTGGAGATATTACGGATCAGAAGTCTACTTCAGGCATGTGTGTATTTATCAAGGACTCTCTCATTTCTTGGAGTAGCAAGAAACAATCTGTTATTGCTCGTTCTACTGTTGAGTCTGAATATCGTGCTATGGCTCATGTCACCGCAGAGATTATCTGGCTTCGTTGGCTTCTTTCTGACTTGGATGCTCCTCAGTCTTCTCCTACTCCTCTCTATTGTGATAATAGAAGTGCCATTCAGATTGCTCATAATACTGTTTTTCATGAGCGTACTAAGCATATTGAGATCGACTGTCACTTCACTCGACATCATCTTCAACTGACACTCTTTCTCTACCATTTGTTCCCTGAGATCTTCAGCTCGCTGACTTTTTCACCAAGACTCATACTGCTGCCCGTTTCCAGTTTTTATTGGACAAACTCTCAATGATTTTTATGCAATCATCGTGAGTTTGAGGGGGGTGTGAGAATACTATATTGTATATTCTATTTCCTATTTTAGGATTGCATATCCCTCTAATTATGTAGGCATTATGTTAGTCAAACCGTTTCCTTTTGTATAGCATTTCCTTAGAGAATTGTTTCCAACTCTATTTAAAGATGTATCCTTATTGTACAAATCAATTCAAGAATAATACATTTACTTTCTTTTTCACAAATGTTACACTATAGACGTCGTGAAACTTGAAATAGCTACTCAAGTGAAAGAATTCTTCATTACGTCTAGTTGCATGTCTTGAGTGTGGGTGTCAATTGAAAGGTAAAATAGAGAATTTGATGGACGATATTGGAGGGAACGAAGTCTTGGAGAAGAAGGAAGAAACTAAGGCTCTACTATGTTCATCCCAATAAAACTGCTGGCAGCTTACTTGAGCTCAAAATTTCCATGCAGGCAGAGAAGGTTTTTAACCAGGACCTGTATTTTAAGAAGACAGTCAAATATGTCGGAGAACCAATGACTCACTTGGAATCCATTGCTTCCTCTGCGGTATATTCTTGTGTATTTTTTCTACTTTTTGTCCTCCCTTTATCATAGAACTTTACATTAGCTGATTTTATCACTTTTTATTTAGGTACGAGCTGCCATTAAGGTGAAGGCATCTATTATTATTTGCTTCACCTCATCAGGAAGGGCTGCAAGGTATTTTATAAATTTTTGGTTGCAGTTGCTTTGTCTCTGTTTAAATTCAAATTATGTGGTTATCTGGTCTTCTTAATTAGTATTTGCAACTATTCCGCACTTAGTCGTGTCTAAAAGACTGAAAACTAAATTGCAAATATATGCAGATTAATTGCTAAGTACAGGCCAACGATGCCAGTTTTATCAGTAGTCATTCCCCGGCTCAAAACAAACCAACTAAGGTGGAGTTTTAGCGGTGCATTTGAGGTATTTACCACTATTTTATTTATAGCATATCCTTATTTCTTGTTTCTGCTGAATTTTCTTGAGTTTTTTTTTTGGCATTTTCACCTTCTATTTTTTCCCTTTCTTCCAACTTGTCGACACTCCAGCTGATGAATCTTTTTGTATTTCCCCCTTCCTGTGTATGGTTAGGCAAGACAGTCACTAATTGTCCGAGGTCTTTTCCCCATGCTTGCTGATCCTCGACATCCTGTAAGTTCTTATTTATGTATAATTTTGTTTTTTCCATTGTTTCTGTTCTGAGTGACAAGTTTTTGCTTTGTTGAGTGAAAAAAAAAAGTAGTTCTCTCCCCGACTCTGTGAAAAAGATAAAGTCAACTGCATAATATTTCAGCAAATTGATGTGGATTATAGTTTCTAACAGCATATGCATGCCAAAATTAACTTATGGGACCTTTCCGTGGAATGATAATTTAGCTTTCTGCGTACATTATTATTACAAACTAGATTACAAGAATTACGAGGTTTGCATGCTTCACTTTCGCAGGCCGAGTCTACAAATGCAACAAATGAGTCAGTTTTGAAGGTGGCACTTGATCATGGGAAGGTCTCAGGAGTGATAAAATCACATGACAGAGTTGTTATTTGCCAAAAAGTTGGGGATGCATCTGTTGTCAAGATTATTGAGCTTGAAGATTAATAACACTTGGCTTTCCTCATTTTGAGCCATTCTTTCCCCAATGTCCGCAAGTGGCTGGGGATTTTTGTTGCCATACTCGTGAGGTTCAAATCATGAGGTTTGGACGCTTGTTATTATTTCACCGGAGTGTGAATTGTATCCTGGGTAAGTACATTGTTTATGCTCAAACAATGCTCATGTTAAAGTGATTTGCATTGTGTTCATACTGGATATCATCTCAATCAAACACAAGGAAGAAAATGGTTTCATTTTGAATAGGTGTTAGTCATCCATAAAGGGGCCACTGAGGGTGCAGTGGTAAAGACCCAACCCCAAAACCCCAAGGTCTTGGGTTCGAGTTTGAGTATCATCAATTTGTGTATTATTACTAAAAGTTAGACTTGTCCTCGTCATTTCCCTTCCTAGACACCCATTAATGAGTACATCCATTAATGAGTACCAACTGGGCATTATTATTTTTTTGTTAGTCATCCATAGTGTGAAGCTTGATGTTTCCACATCATATGTTGGAGGCTAGCAGCCTCTTCATTGATTTTGTGCTCACTGAAGGTAGTAATTGATAACTGAAGTTCCATGATGAACGAATGTTGGGTAAAAGGAAGCTTTTTTTTTCATAAAGGAAAAAATATATAAAAACCCAAACAAACATACAACATACATTTTGGCATACCCAGGAAAAGCTAAAATTTTACATCGGGGAACAAGGAGTACACTACCGTGTAAACATGGATTTTAACTTTCCTAACTACAGAGTTAGTAGAAACCACTTTACCTTGAAAATACCTTGCATTCCTTGTCATCCATAGGTGGTGGATTGAACTTGCAAAGGTCACCCTTTTTGTGCCTGCTGCTTTTTTTGGAGCCACTTTACTGCACTTTTAATTGTCAACATCTCCCTAGAAATTTCCAGTCAATTTTTTATGCTCTGCCAAACCTGAGAGGAGAAACTGCAAGTGAAGAACAGGTGATCAATAGATTCATTTATGGCGCTGCATAGAGGACAGTAACTCTCATTTTCCAGACTGGGGATCCTGTCTTTGGTATTCAATCTCCCTTTTATTCTCATTTTGCAGACTGGGGATAGATTGTTTAGA
>NMUG010006855.1:0-12368 GCA_002855965.1 Monotropa hypopitys | reverse complement strand
ACAGATTCCTCATCGATTCATTGTTTGCTTGCTAGTTTAGCGCTAGATGACGACGTATCGGGTCATATCGAGTTGCCGTCTGTGGTTAGTGATTTTTCGGATGTCTTTCCTGAAGAATTGTCAGGCTTACCTCATGTTAGAGATGTCGAGTTCTCTATTGATCTTCATCCTAGATCCGCACCTATCTCCGTTTCCCCGTATAGATTTGCGCCAGCCGAGTTGAGGGAGTTGAAGTCCTAGATAGAAGAGTTGTTTGAGTTAGGTTTCATTCGTCCGAGTTCTTCTCCTTGGGGAGCGCCTGCGTTGTTTGCGAAAAAGAAAGATGGAACTCTTCGTTTGTGCATCGATTATAAGAAGCTAAACCGTATCACTGTTAAGAACCGTTATCCTATGCCGAGGATAGATGATCACTTCGACCAGCTGTAAGGGTCGACTTTTTTTCTAAGATCGACTTAAGGTCGGGCTACCATCAGTTTCGTATTCGTAAGGAGGATATTCCTAAGACCGCTTTCCATACCTGCTATGGTCACTTCGAGTTCGTGGTTATGCCATTTGGGCTAACCAATGCGTTGGCGACATTCATGGACTTGATAAACTGCATCTTCTGTCCTTACTTAGATCAGTTCGTTGTGGTATTCGTTAACGATATCTTGATTTATTCGGCTACTTCCAAGGAGCATGGCGAGCATCTTCGTATTGTTCTTGAGCTTTTGAGGGAGCACCAGTTGTACGCCAAGCTTAGTAAATGCGAGTTTTGGTTGTCGGAAGTCAAATTTTTGGGTCATGTCGTGTCCCACGAGGGAGTTTCAGTGGATCCAGCGAAGATTGAGGCTATTGTCACTTGGCTGAGGCCGACGAATGTGTTCGAGGTGCGCAGTTTCTTGGGTCTTGCCGGTTACTATCGTCGATTTGTTCTTGACTTTTCTCGTATTGCCCTCCGATGACTCGTTTGACGTGAAAGGATATTCGTTTAGTTTGGGATGATGCTTGTGAGGCCGCTTTTGAGGAGTTGAATGGTCGTTTGACTTCATCACCTATTTTGATTGTATCGGAGAGAGGAGTGGGTTATGCCGTTTATTGTGATGCATCTCGAGAAGGTTTGGGTTGCGTTCTTATGCAAGGTGGAAAGGTAATCGCGTATGGTTCGAGGCAACTGAAGACGCACGAAAGAAATTATCCAACGCATGATTTGGAGCTTGTCGTTATCATTTTTGCTTTGAAGAGTTGGCGGAACTACTTGTATGGTGAAAAGTTGGAGGTATTTTCAGATCACAAAAGTCTCAAGTACCTGTTTACTCAAAAAGAGCTCAATTTGAGGCAACGCCGATGGATGGAACACCTTGAAGATTACAATTTTGAGCTTCAGTATCACTCGGGAAAGGCCAACGTCGTTGCGGACGCCTTGAGTCGTAGGTCGTGCCACCTAGTTCACTTGGCTATTCATAGTTGGAAGAGCATTTCGGGATTGGGCGATTTCGTTTTGCATGTCGAAGACATTGGAGGAGGTGCTACCTTGTGCGACTTGACTGTTCATTCAGATTTATCTCGACGTGTGATTGAGGCGCAAGCGACTGATGAGGAGACTCTGAGAGCTCGTTCTAGATGCTTGGATAGTGAGGCACCACTTAGTTAGGCCATATTCGAAGATGGTAGTGTTCGCTTCAAAGGGAGACTTCTAGTGCCGACGTTGTGCCGATGAGAAATTCTTCATGAATTTTACCATTCGCCTTTTGCAGTGCATCCCGGTGGCGACAAGATGTATCATTCCGTTCGTCGTCAGTTTTGGTGGCCAGGGATAAGAAAGGATATTGCTAAGTTCGTGATGAGATGCTTGACGTGTCAGCAGGTGAAGGCGGAGCACCAACGTCTAGCAAGTTTGTTGTAGCTGTTGCCAGTTCTAGAGTGGAAATGGGATCATGTTTCGTTTCGGGTTTGCCGAGGTCGCGGGATGGGAAAGACGCCATTTGGGTTGTCGTTGATAGATTGACCAAATTTACTCACTTTTTGCCGATTCGTTTATCGCACTCAGTAGATTCGTTGAGCCGTTTGTATATTCGTGAGATTATTCGTCTCCATGGAGCATCGTTGTCTATTGTGTCCGATCGTGATCTGCGCTTTACGTCTCGTTTTTGGAGGAGTTTGTAGAAAGTTTACGGTACCGATTTATATTTCAGCACCGCTTTTCATCCGCAGACCGATAAGCAATTGGAGCGCACTATTCAGATCTTGGAAGATATGCTACGGGCTTGCGTTTTGGACTACCTTAGTAGTTGGTGAGAGTGTTTACCGTTAGTTGAGTTCGCGTATAATAATAGTTACCAATCTAGCATTGGTATGGCACCGTTCGAAGCTTTGTATGGTTGTTCATGTTGATCGCTAGTTTGTTGGACCGAGATTGGAGATTCTGCAGTGATGGGACCGGAGAGTGTGCAACTAGTTACCGAGCAAGTGAAGAAGATCCGTCAGAGATTGCTAGCAGCGCAAAGCCGTTATAAAAGTTATGCCGATAATCGTCATCGTCTGTTGTCATTTAAAGTGGGTGATCATGTATTCTTGAAAGTGTCGCCTCGCCGAGGGACATCTCGCTTTGGGAAGAAAGGAAAGCTAGTGTCGCGTTACATCGGTCTGTTCGACATCATTGAGAAAGTTGGGGAAGTTGCTTACCGTTTGGCGTTACCGTATACTCTTTCGAATATCCACGACGTTTTCATATTTCTATGCTTCGGAAATATGAGTCGGATCCTTCTCACGTGTTGGATTGGTCTACTTTGGCATTGGAAGCGGACGTTTCGTATGAAGAGCAACCGTTACGTGTTTTGGACACGCAAGAGAAGACTTTGCGGGGAAAGACGATCGCGTTAGTGAAAGTCCTTTGGAAGAACCACGGTTTAGAAGAAGCGACCTGGGAGAGACGTGATGAGATGATGGAGAAGTATCCTATGCTTTTCGAGTAAGGTAATCGTTTCAATTCTTTTCTATGGCATTTTCGTTTTGGTAAATTTCAATGACAAAATTCTTATAAGAAGGGGAGTTTTATATTAATTATAAATATATTTTAAATCATCGTATAATAATTCGTATAGTAATTAGAAAGTTCTGTGCGTATTGATCATTAGGAAATCGTCGAAACCTTGTCGGGAGTGTGTTTGGAAATTAAGTTTTAGAAAATCATTTTTTGTTCTTCCCGACCGGTACACCGAATTGCCCCGACCGGTGGTTTTCAAGAATTCTGATTTTCTTCTTCCCGACCGGTCGACGTACCCTACGTAGACCGATCGCGCTTCTCCCGAGAACTCAAAATTGGGTCTCGATCGGTCGACCGAATTGCCCCGACCGGCCGACGCGTTCAGATTTTCTGTTTTCTACAGATTTTTTAAGGGCAGTTTGGGAATTTCCTAAGGGTCTTTATATATCATTTTGAGCACGAAATACCTATCATTATATAGTCTACACTCTCTCTCTCTACCTCCCTAAACCCTCATCTCTCTCAATCTCAATCTTCTCTCTAAATTAAACACATCCTCAAGTGGGTTTTGGAAGAATTGTTCTTCATTAACCTTGAAGAGTGTTCCAAGGGCTACGAGTGGTGGTCCTCTTTCGTATTAGTGTGTAGAGCTCCGAGTCAAGGTTGTGAACATCTTCCTATTGAGGTAGGGATTCTTAAACCCATGTATTCATGTGTGTTGTCTTGTATTTTTCCCTAAATCAATTTGAGAAAAATATGTGCGATGTTTGTCTAGATTTACGTTTAGTGTTGGATTGTTGATTCTCTTAGGTAGGAGTAGTGATTGTCGCGTATTTGAGGTCCCTATGGGTTCAATTTCATGAATTTGTCACTTAGTGTTGAAAGCCCCAAAATGTTTGAAACCCTAATTTGTCAAATTTGGGGGAAAATGGAAATGAACTCTAAAATTGTGAAATTTATCTCATGCTTATCAAATTGGCATGCGGGACCCTATGTTTCAAATGAAAATGGACACTTGGCTTTAGAGCACTAGAATGTGGAATGTGGGAAAATATGACAATTGACCTTGGAACATTTGAATATAGAATGTGGAAAATATGATTTGGCCTTCATACTCTATAAGAGGTTTGGATACACTTGAGTGGCTATAAATCGGGTTGCATACCTTGGGTCACTATCGTAGAGTGGCACACGACATTACGCAATGGAGGTTTAACTGGATCTTCCCGGTAAGCCGGGGAAAATAGGAACTACACGATAAGAGGTTGACGAGCCCCGATGCGGAACTAGCCTTGGAACTCATGTGGTGACCTTTGTGGTAATCTTGGTACACTTAATCGATATTGGAACAACATTGGATTAGTTGGAATCTTGTAACGGAATACATTTTAGAATAATGAAATCATACTTTGGAATACATTGAAAACACATGGAAAGCTTTGGAAAACAATTTGTGATAATTACCCTTTTTCCTTTGGTAGTCACATTTCATATTGAGCTTACTTCTATACATGCATCTCACATTACTTTTCAATTACATTGCAATCATATGAATCGTCTGTTTAAGTTTTTCTACTAGGCATTCGCCTAACCCCCTATTTTTATAGGGAAGGGACCAACACAGCCGGCCCCAGGGTAAGCCCCACAAGCCCAGGGGCTGGGGCAACACCCTGGGCAAGGGCAACATAAAGCAAAAAAAAATTTAAAAATTAAAGTCAATAAAATTTTTTAATGTGTTTTTTTATTTGTTTCAGTTAATAGGGGTAACAAAAAAATTTTTGGAGATGAGCCAACCCAAACCTTAGGGCCGGCACTGTGGACCAGCTATCTAGTTTGATGGATTCAAGCATTTGGAAGGCATGGAGCATGGTCTAACTTTGGATCATTTCATCTTTCGTATTTCATTTTATCTTTGAAAATGTTGTTAGGATAACACCCAAATTTGTATTGATTCTTAAACGCATGTGATGTATGACGTGGATCATCTAAATATTTTATGGGAATGATGATAATTGTAGTTTAGACTTTCAATGCATATGCTCTAGTATCCTTATTTATATTCTTTCAAAAAATAGTTTAAATTTCGAGAGTGTTACAGTTTCCTAAAGAGTATCCTCTTTCCTTTGATTTCTTTGCACCAACCACACACCACTGTTTTTTATGTTTTGGTACATATCCAAGTCCAGCCAAGTCCGACCACCTCCCCCATGTTGCATGCACGAATTGCATGCAACATTACACTTGGCTCCAATAGTTTTTTTTAAATTTATTACAAATTACACTTTTACCCTCTTAATTTCATAATTTATTAATTAGATCCGAGTGTTAAAATTTTTTTAGTTTTTCAACTTAATTCACATTGTTTTTTGAATCCCAAATTATTATTTCTTGCCAATTTGGCTCAATTCGAGAAAATCTCATGGTTGCCATTTAAAATTCAAAACTTTTTTAATCTCTATTTCTTTTTAAATAATATGCCCGCTTTAAAATGTTCGGGTCTCACAAAACTCTAGTCTATATTACAAAAATGTCAGTGGGATGGCACATCATATTTTGTTAAAAATGTCAATTGATTCAATTAAAGTCGTTAATAAATTTTAAAATAATTATTTATGTAACATTGTAAAAAAATCAATTCATTCAGATAACTATAACTTGGATATTTTTCATTTAAAAGTTTTAGACCTAACTTTTAAATTATTTTGGATAAAGCAATTAAAGTTATCCGAATGAGTTAATTTTTTACAAAATTGTTTCAAAATTTATCAACTTAAATTAATTATATGAAATTCCGAGATGCTGGGTCACCCCAAAATCCCTTGCGTGCGGGGCAAACTTTAGTTAATAACAAAACAAGATATTGTAACCATGATAGCATTTGTTCATGTGTGATTGTTTACCACTCTTTAGTTTGTTTCAATCAAACTCACTTTGTTACCAGCACTAAATTTATCATAAAGAGTGAAACATGAACAGGTGATCTTCTCCTTCCTTACCCCTAATCACAAGGATTTTGAGGAGTCAGGACATCTTGGCCCTGGCGAAGAACACTCCAGCAAACAGACCTGGACGAAATGCACATGTTTTGATATTAGGTCTAAATGAGAAGTAGGTAGCTCAAGTGTGTAGGGCTTACAATAAGAATCATCTTTGCATAACGCTTACCGGATAGTATGCTGAAGAGATTTTGTATGCTAAGCGGAACATTGAACAAAACTAAACCGGCGATGGAGATTGGAATCTTGTTTAAGGAGCCCGTCAAACTGTAAAGGAGGAGCGAAGTGTTTCCATGCTTATGTACATTGTAATCCAGAACAATTGTGACATCAAAGCACTGTATTTGCAATACTTTTACCTGTAAGTAGTGGGCCCAGTTTGTTTTAGAAACCACATAGAGGTAAAACTTATGGCAAGTCCAAGCACTCCGCTGGCTGTTGCGACAACCCAAAACATAGGCAAACTAGTCACATTCCTGCAAGGTGAAGCCAGAGACACGTAAGGGCTCAACTTGGTGGTGTATGATCGCAAATTTAGTAATGACTAATCAGAAACATGAGCTTACGCATGGATTACATATTCCCATTCCTTGAACAAAACAATCAAGAAGATTGCAAAAGGCAAGGATAACATATTGTTCAGCAACACCATTGAAACCTCATTAAGTGATCCAGATCTCGTCAAGGGTTTTGCTTTGTCCATGACCCGGCGCAATGTGAGCTGTCATGACGTACAAACATTACCAATTAATATTGCAAACAGCAGGCCCAAGGAATGTAGAGAAAGGGTGGAAGGAATGAGGCTTTTAGAAATGACATACTGAGTAGCTTGCTGTTAGAATGCAATTGATAATTTGCCAAGCATAACCCACTGCATCAAAGGAGAGATCTGTGAAGCCACCACTTACAGCTGAAATGATCTTCCATGCAATGAATCAAGGAGTACTCAAAGTTAATGCTATTTGTCCAAGTATATAGAAAATAGAAAATAATCAGGTGGGTAGAGTTAGGGCTGCCCAACTGATGGTTCGATCCGCTCAATCCACCTAAAACCGACCAATCAGAACCCAAACCGTCTAGAGAAATGAAAATCTGACGTGAGTGGATCAGATTGGAAACTGAACCGCCAAATCTGCCGAATCCGTCAAATCCGACAGAGCTCTAATCTTTAGTATTAATAATTTAGACTTTTAAGTGTTATTAGATTAGGAATTGTAGGGATAATTTGTTGCAAGTAAAAACAGTAAACAAAGAACTGTTAAAATTAGAGCAGAAGTAAATAAAACCGGAGGCCTGTGTGAATCACAATGCCCTTAATACTTTTTAGTCGTCCCTATCGGTGGTGCAAGGGAATTGACAAGGCTATAGTATCCCAGGGTAGAGTCGGTATACTAGTGATTGCACTAAGAACCACTAGTAATCGAACAAGTACGTGATGAACTTTACTCTCTTGAACAGTTGAAGAAGCAGGTGAGGACTGTAAGAATTTGCAGGTTTTTTCCGGGATTAGAGATAGAGTGAATTCGTATGCCAGAATGATAGAATGACACTGCCAATATATACACATAGTGAGACCTTTGGGTTGGTCTACAATCTTTGGATTCCTGCAAGTAATGCAGGGAGGTTTGCTACTGCTATCATAATGCAACATATGAAGAGTCTTTGCTACTAATCTCATAATGCAACATATGAAGAGTCTGTAACATATCGTGAGTACTCTAATTGAGACACACTTTCACTAGTGTTCTTAGACAAATGGAGGCTCAAATCAACTGGAGTCCTAACCACAATTGTATCAGACTTGTTAAACTTTTCAAGTATCTTGTCAGCATAATGAGATTGTGACAAGATTAGTCTGTTCGGTGTCTGAGTGATTTGGACACCTAAAATGACTTCAGCAAGTCCCATAACTTTCATGTCAAACTTCGATTTCAACATGTTCTTGGTAGCTTTTATTATCTTATCGCTACAACCGACAATAAGCATGTCATCAACGTATAAGCATAGGATGACATAACCATCCTTGGTGTCTTTGACATACACATACTTATCACATTCATTGATTTTAAAATAACTCCCAATCATAGCATTGTCAAACTTTTTATGTCATTGCTTGGGTGCTTGCTTCAAGCCATATAGTAATTTCACTAGCTTACAAACTTTTCTTTCTTGACCTGGAGCTTTGAACCCTTCAGATTGCTCCATGTAGATTTCTTTATCTAAATCTTCGTTAAGTAAAGTCATTTTAACATCCATTCGATGTACTTCTAAATTGTGTAGTGCCGCAATTGCTAATATCATACGCATTGATGGTATTCTCGTCACAGGAGAATAAGTATTAAAGTAGTCTAGGTCTTCCTTTTGTCTAGACCCTTTAATGACAAGCCTAGCTTTGTACTTATCAACTGATCCATCTACTTTCATTTTCCTTTTGAAAATCCACTTATAGCCCAAAGGCTTGTACCCTGGTAGTAGATCCACCAATTCTCAGGTGTGATTCTGTAGAATAGACGCAATCTCAGTTTTGATGGCCTCTTTCTATAAAGGTCCCTTAGGTGAGGATACTGCAGCCTTGTAAGACTGTGGCTCAGATTCCATCAAATACGTGATAAATTCAGGACCAAAAGACTTAGATATCTTAGTCCTTTTGCTCCTTCTTAGTTCGTCATCCTCATCCTGTTGGTCCGAAGTACTTTCTACTTTAGTGTCCAATGGTCGTTTAGCTGAGCTAGACTCAGTTGTTACCTTGCAAGAAAATACGTTTTCAAAAACTTGAGTGTTTCTTGATTCTATGATAGTATTTGCATGAATATCCGAAACATCATATTTATGCACAAGAAATCTGTATGCACTATTGTTGTGTGCATATCCAATAAACACGCAATCAACCGTTTTTTGTCCTATTTTGACCATTTTAGGTGGTGGAACAGCCACCTTTGCTAGACATCTCCACATTCGTAAGTATTTGTATGAAGGTTTTCGACTTGTCCAAAGTTCATAAGAGATTTCGTCTATATCTTTCCGAAGAATCTTATTCAAGATATAATTTGCCGAGAGAATTGTTTCCCCCCACATGTTCTGTGATAACCCAGAACTAATCAACATTGCATTCATCATCTCTTTTAACGTTCGATTCTTACGTTCTGCAATCCCATTAGATTGAGAAGAGTAAGGTGCAGTAAGTTGATGAATTATACCGTGTTGAGAACAAAATTCAACAAATAGTTCAACATATTCACCACCTCGATCACTTCGAAGCACCTTAATCTTCTTGTTTAGTTGATTTTCAACCTCATTCTTATAAAGAATGATTTTTTCGATAGCCTCATCTTTGCTTTTAAGAAAATATACATAACAGTATTTAGTGTTATCGTCGACAAAAGTAATAAAATACTTATTGCCTCCTCGTATTTGGAAAAATTTCAAGCCACAAAACATCAGTGTGGATTAGCCCTAAAAGCTCATTGCTTCTTTGAATTTTCGAAAAGATAACCTAATCATTTTTGCATCCACGCAAGTTCCACATTTATGGTTTGAATCAATATGAAATTTAGGTATATGATCTAGGGCTATTAATCTACGAATTGCATTATAGTTAACATGTCCTAGTCTACTATGCCATAAATTAAATGACTCAAGCATATAAACAGAAGGAGTCTTTTCATTACCATTCATAATAGTAGGAACATTTGTTACAATATTGAGCTTAAAAAGCTCGTCAATCATATAACCATTTCCTATATACACTCCTACCTTGGTCATAATGACCTTTTCTGCCTCAAACACTACACGCATGCCATGTCTGATAAGAAGAGGCCCAAAAACTAAATTTTTGCAAACTTCTGGCACAAAGAGCACATTGTTGAGAACCAGATCTCTTCGAGAAATCATCTTGAGAATGATTTTTCCCACTCCATTCACCTCAGAAATTGTAGAGTTTCCCATGAACAACTTATCACCGTTTGTAACCGATGAAAAAGTCGTAAACATACTCCCGTCAGAGTAAACATAACGGGTAGCTCTTATGTCCACCCACCATTCCCTTGGGTTGGAGCCCACCAGATTGACCTCAGAAATCATAAACCCGATGTTGAGGTCTGAGATGTCGTTGGACAGAGTGTCCATCATGTTTGTTTGTTGGCGATTTTTGTTGTCCTTTCGCGGTTAACGGCAGTCCACAAAACAGTGACCAGTTTTGTTGCAGTTAAAGCATTTCCCTTGGAATTGTGATGACTGCTTCTTTGCAATGGCCAGTTTAGGGCCAAAATTCATGGACTCTTTCTCCTTTTGATTGACAACCTTGTTGCCTTGTTTACTAGCCTTGTTGTTCTTCCCAGCATGTTTCCTATTGGACCCATAGTTTTGTCCATATTCTATCATATTTGCTCTAGAAGACTCGTTCATCTTCCTAGCAGCCTTTTTGTTGTTCTCTTCAATACGAAGTTTTATCATAAAGTCTTCATAGGATATCCCCTTCCTTTTGTGAAGAAGATAGGTACGAAATTCTTGCCAAGTAGGGGGTAGACGGTGTACAGTCATGGCCACCATAAGAGATTATGAAATAATCAAACCTTCTGCATGCATTTGGCGGACAAAAACCTCAAATTCTTGCACCTGACTCACTACAGATCGTGAATCAATCATCTCGATTAGCAAAGCGACCGGCTAAGAACTTCTTAGAGCCTGCATCCTCAGTCTTATATTTCTTCTCGAGAAACATCCATAATTCTTTAGCAGATTTGATAGCCATGTAAACATAATATAAAGAATCCTGAAGGTCATCCAACACATAGTTGCGGCACAGAAAATCTGCAACCTTCCAAGCATCCCATACAGTCCTCTTGTGGAAATCGTTGTCGTCAGGACCAACAATCGATTCATCCTCCGTAAGAAACCATGCTAGCCCAAGAGTGGTCACATAGAATAGCATATTGTTCTGCCATGTCTTAAAGTCTGCCCCTAAAAAATTTTTTGGACAGACAACATGATTCACCGGTGGAAATGGTGCAGGAAATTGTGGTAGCATCTGTGGTGTAACCACAGTAGTGGAGGAGACAACAAGTCTGACCACTGATGGTTTCCGAAAGAATTTTCTGACTAATTTGCAAAAGGGTTCCCAAATGGATTCCCAGTCCCATTATATCCTCCCAATAGATTTCCACCAGCAGGGTGGGCAGATCCATTCAGACCAGAAACTGCATTTTTTATGCCGCATCAACGGGATGGTTCCCGGCACCAAAACCAACATCGATTTGTTGTGGAACATTAGCATTCAGGGCATGATTCCTAGTATCCGAAAATAGAAAATCCTCGAACTGTTGGGAAGCCATTTCTGATGGAACAAATTATAAAAACAGATTATAATCAGAAAAGAAACTGTTCATAAAACAGTCGAAAAGAAATGATCAAAAGATTATAAAAACAGTAACTAATAAACTTATCAGAACCTAAACGAAACTAGAACTTGGCTAAAACAGGAACTATTTTAACACAAAACCAGGAAGCATAAACTGATCATAATGTAAAGAAAAAAGAATTGATCCGAAAGTTCAAAAACAGTTTATGATAGACGAAAATTAGCAAGAAAACAGTAAGTTTTCCCAAAACACAAAACAGAAAGGTTTACAAACAAACAGATTAGAAAGAAGACAGATTGTTAAAAAGTATTAAGCTTGTAGGGATAATCTATTGTAAGTAAAAGCAATAAACAAAGAACTGTTAAAATTAGAACAGAAGTGAATAAAACCGGAGGCCTATGTGAATCACAGTGCCCTTAATACTTTTTAGCTGTCCCTATTGGTGGTGCAAGGGATTGACAAGACTATAGTATCCCAGGGTACAGTTGGTATACTAGTGATTGCACCAAGAACCACTAGTAATCGAACAAGTACGTGATGAACTTTACTCTCTTGAACAGTTGAAGAAGCAGGTGAGGACTGGAAGGATTTGCAGGTTTTTTTTCCGGAATTAGAGATTGAGTGAATTCGTATGCCAGAATGATAGGATGACACTGCCAATATATACACATAGTGAGACCTTTGGGTTGATCTGCAATCTTTGGATTCCTGCAAGTAATGCAGGCAGGTTTGTTATTGCTATCATAATGCAACATATGAAGAGTCTTTGCTACTGATGTCATAATGCAACATATGAAGAGTCTGTAGCATATAGAGAGTCGTGGGTCACAGGGTCACAGCGGGTATGGATCACAGGCATGGGTCCAATCCACAAAGCCCGTCCAATCCCTACAAACACAAAATACACCCTGTGGTAGCCGGACATTGTGCACAATTCCAGGTAGCCCTCCGAACACATTCAGGCGGTCCTCCAGACTACGGCCTGTCGGTCCTCCAAGACTACGGCCTGCCGGTCCTCCAAGACTACGGCCTGTCGGTCCTCCAAGACTA
>NMUG010006854.1:0-12368 GCA_002855965.1 Monotropa hypopitys | reverse complement strand
TAAGTAAAAGATGGATATAAGTCCATTTTCAAACAAACAAGTGCAATATACCAACTATATGGGATATAACCAAGAAGTATGAAGTATGGCATATGATATATGAGTCAATACAAACAATATAATCTATGAATAATGAATACTACATTAAAGCATGACAATAGATCATATGTGGAGGATATGAGCCAATGAATACAATAAATCAAGAGATGTATAGTCATTAAAGCATATAAATCATTATTAATCAAAAAATATCATAAATGTCTCCCCAAGGTATAATAAATCCAGAATATAGATCATGTGAGAAGTATATGACAAGTAATTATCAAAAATCTAGAACATATACCATTTCCTAGGCTTACTGTCTAAAATTGTACAGACCGGTAGGCAAGCCGGTATGCCGGCCGGTGTGTAGATTCCATACCGGTTGCATACCGGTGTCATACTGGTTTGATAGAAAACCAGCAGACAGCAAATAGTGCAACTCTAGGAATGGACTACAAGAAACCTATGGATAAAAACATAGAAATATAAACTTTAAAACTGTTTTTACGCAATATAATACATGATATAAACTTTCAAAAATATCCATAAACGTTCCATTTTATAATAATTCATATGGAAATTATTCGATATACTTAAGGCTACTATAAAATAGGATTTTCATCCTTCAAACAACCTAGGTAGCCAAAACTTCAAGTAAGCTTAAATTCAATCATTTTAAACCATCAAACACTTATAATAAAAATGTAAAGATGCTCATAATCAAGAGTTATCAAGAGTGATGAGTCTTGATGCTATTGGAAGCACGTTTAGATGGAAATTCAACATGTTTGACACTTGAAAAAGTCATGCTAATTTTCCATACATTCAATTAATAATCAATTTAATCATAAAGATCAACTTAAAATCATTATACCAACTTGCTCAAACTCTTAATAAGAAGTTTGGAAGCAAGATATTGAAATGAGAATAAAGAAAGAAATAAGTTTATATGCTATATTTTCATATAGCAATACAAACATCCATTTAAGCATACAAATTAACTTAAAATGATCATATAAACTTATTCAAAAGATAAACATGATGATCAAATAAGTTTTGAATCAATATGAACTCATGGCATGGCATATAGTATGTGAAGTGGTGGGATTTGCCTTTTTGAACTTAGATACCGAGCCGACGGTCCAAATGGATGGTGTCCCGACCTAGCTGCACAAAGAACACCCGTCAGGCTACCGGCTGAAGTCGCCGGTGAACCCTCCGATGATGAAGTCAGGCAAAGTCTAGAGAGAGAAAATAATCGGACAGAGTTTCGGGTGGAAAATTTGCATGTACCTCTCTCCAGCTCTTGACCTCGTATATATAGGGCAACGACGCGTTGTTGCTACGCGCTCCGGCACGCGTGATGTCGGACGGGTTTTCTCGGATGGAATATTTGACCACAAAACCGATGCGTGACCGACCAACGTGCCGCCCAAGTGTCTCGGGGCGAGATAAAGCTGTCATGTCGGGTACGTGTGCATGCGGAGATCCCGGGACATTGTCTCCGAGGAGGATTCGGTTGTGCGCAAGTATCAAGCATGTCAGACCAAAAAGGTAGTTGTTCCCTAGGACCTGCCGAAGACCCACGATCTCGGGCCGACGAGAGCGTCGTGAAACTCCATCGTCGGTCTGGCTCCCGAGTGCTTGCTATAACCGGTTCGCCTCTTCTTTGGGCCGAACCGATGTAGTGTTCCCAAGATTATCAGAAGGTCGGCCCAGATCTAACTCTCTTCGGTACTTACAATAGCCCCTCAACCTTTGCGGAGGCTGGCCGAGGCAAGGTTGACAAACTATGCCCCTTTCGTCGGCTGACAGTCTGCTCGGTCAGTGTACGTCGGAAGACAACTCTCATCATTGCTCTTGGTTTTAGCGTGTACGGCGACACGTGTCCATATCTTATTGATTCTCCTATCGGCTGATTCGCCGTTCACCCGACGCCAGTGCTATTCCCGATAAAGTTGTTCGCGCGTAATAAATGGAACGCCACGCGTCAACACGCGAAGGGATCCTCTGTCGGTTGATTAGACGCTAATGCTCGTGCCGGCGCGCCCCCCGAGAAACTGACCGCCATTTAAATACAGTGCTGACACGTGGCCATCTGTCATTGGTCGTCACTGCCACTGATGTGATGCCTCGCACGTGCCGGCGCGGCACTCGAGGCGCTTGCCCGCTGCTTCTTTCACTCCTCCCTAATAAATACTGGGTTTGGGGAGAAAGGAAGAACCCTTTCTTGCCTCTGCCCTGCTTCGATCGATTCGCTATTCCTGCAATTTCCAAGCCCAGATTCCTCCAGACTTCTACGGTAAGCATCGTGATCCCCACTATCTGACTTGTTTGTGCTTTATTTCTTCAATCGTTCCGTTTTTGGTAGTCCACACTCGAAACGAGTTTGCGGTGGTTTGTGGTGGTTCAGCCGCAAACTGGACTTCTAAGACCCCCCCGTATCATGTTTCCCCGACATGGATCGTCCCTTGGGCTAGATGCTCGTGCGTCTCCCGCTTTATCTGTAAAGCCTGCCGACGAATCCGATGTGTTACTGACGCTATTGATGGGGTTTCTTGTTTTTCTCAGATGGGTCCCAAAGCGTTCTAACAAGTTTCGGATCCGCCTGGCCTCTGGTGCTGCGGTAAAGGTCTTTCGGGAGGAGTACTCCATTCCGGCCGATGTTCAAATTTCCCTAGCCGCACAGGATAAGCTGGAGCACGGCCCGAACCATATTCATATCCATATCTTGGCCGTCGTGGAAGGAGGGTTGAAATTCCCTTTACACCCCTTCTTGTGTCGGTTCTTTAATGAGCTGGAGCTGACGCTGGCGCAAGTGACGGTCAACGCGTTCCGTATCATGATGGGCGTTGTAAAGCTGAACGAGAGGCTGAGTGAGCCCCTAACCTTTGAGGACGTCTTCGGCCAATACTTCGTTGGCTATAATGCCACGTCAGAGAAGTATTATTTGGGCCGACGACCCAGGCTGGAGAAAATCATCCTGTGGCTTCCGGACTCTGACAAGTACTCCGATGACTATATCATTGTGTCCGGCAATTTTGAATCGTTGGATAATGATTATCCCATACCCCGTGCCGCTGGTGCCTTAGGTATGCCGCTTGAGCTCCTTTTATATTTTCGCATACTAAATCTTCTGATGTTTTTCCATTTCTGCAGATCCAAATAAGGTCCCGTTGTTGAAGTCGGAAGCCGACCCTGACAGACTTAAGGCGGCCCTGAGGACTTCTGCCGACATTCGTTACGCCCCGGCCCTCCTAAATTACATCCCCTCTTATACTCACACTTTGGAATCTCGAGCTCGTGGAGAGAGCTCTTCTACCTCGACCAGTCAGCCGTCAAACGATACCGGCGAGAAGATGTCGAAGTACGGACGCAGGCCAATTAACCTAGCCGACAAGAGGAAGGGTCCCGCGACGGTGCTGAAACCGTCGAAGCAGGCTCAAGAAAAAGAGAACGAAGCGGCAAAGGAGGCTTCGATTGCGAAATCACTGCCCACCGGCCCGTCGGAGCCCTTGACTTCTTCTGCTGCGACGGTGACAGAGGTGGTTCAGGTGGAGGATTCTATTCCTGTTGCCCCGGTCAAGACAGCGCCGAGCTCACGTAAGAGGAAAGCCGTTGAGGATCCTACTGTTGCTTTTACCGAACAAGTAGGCCCTGCTGAGCCGTGGGTCCCTGATTTGATCTTCGGTGATTACCGGCCGACGTCTCACGATAGTGTGACCGAATCTCCTGACGTGACACTGGCGCTGATGCAGGCTTTTTCTTTGCCGAAGGATATTGCGGCCCTTCCTAACAGCCTCAAGGCCTGTTTCAAAAGCTTGGTCTCGTATCAGGGTCAGGTATGGGGGCTCCTTACTTTTTTGGCTGCTTGTAAGTAACCGATAGTTTATGCGTTGATCATTTCCTGTTAGGTGATGACCTACATGGTCGGTATGGAGGAGAGACTCACTCTTTGCCTCTCATCTTACTCCCTTTGTAAGACAAACTGCAACGAGGCCGTCACAAAGCTTACGTCGGCCCATGAGCATATTGCCGATCTGGACGGTCGCGTCAAGACTGCTGCTGTGATGCTGGACGGGAAGGCTGCGGAGTTCAACAAATTGAAGGCTGACCATGAGGAGCTCCGAGCCGACAACGCCCTTCTGACGGCCGACGTTGCATCCCTCAAGGCCCAACATACCGCCGAGCTGGAGGCTGTCAAGAAGGCTCATACTGAACCGAACCACTATAAAACCACTGTGTCACTTGCCTTTACTTCTTTACTTTTCTTTGCCCTTATATTTGAGCAATTAACTAATTTTCACTTAGTTATTCAAAGTGCTTAGAACTCAAAGTTCTAAGTCTCTTTATTAATCTAGTTATTTAGAACCACTTGAAAACCGAAAACCGCAACCTCTTGGGACTAGTCCCCCAAGAACCTGAGGTGTAACGAAAGGGATTCACTTGGTGCTTTAATTAGATTGATATTTGAACTTGTGACATTCATCACTTTGAATAAGTTGTCTTCCGCACTAATTTGTCTAAACTTGTCTTAACTTGGAAAGAAATTTTTATTTGGTCATTTTAGTTAATAAACCAATTTACCCCCCTCTTGGTTGTCCATTGCATCGAGTACATAGGGACCAACACAAACTCAAATCTCTTTCAGAACTAATCTAGGAACATTAATTTGATTATTGAAATTTAGGCCACTTTCCTTGTGATCGATCCTTGACTTACCACTACTATGTTAGTGTTAATTCATTATTATAAAATTATTTTTGGTATGCATATGACAGCGATCAATTTTTTGTGCCCTTGCATGGGAAAGTTGCATAGTTTACTTAATTGGATTTTGTTTCTTAGTTTAGCTTGTAGTTTATTTTTATTATAATTTTTTTGCATTTTTTAATTATTCCACTATGTCCTCGTTCCACAAAGTTTTTAGGAAAACCAAATGGTCACTTGTTGTGTAGAGAAGAAAATCCCTTAAAATCATTTAAACCGTGCTGTAAGTATTCCTTGAGGTCCATTCATGTCTTATGCTTGGGCGCCATTCTTTGTGCCTGGAAATTGAAAACATAGATTTAGAAATTGAAAGAATTGAAAAAGCAAATTGCTTGGCATCTAGGAGTTGTTCCACTGATAATCGGACTCTAATGGCTGACAACACCAAAAATAATTTAAATAATAATTTCCACCAGGCGACAACAATAATGTTCCACCAGTCGCCGGTGATAATATTTAGGTTCTTCCAACAATTCTAGGTGGGAACACACGAGTCCATCTGGAAATCGGGGATTATTTTGTACCTGGTCCATACGTGGACCCGTCATGTGTCAGACAGCCAGCCTCGATGGCCACTCACTATGAGATTAAGCCCACACTCTTAAATTTGTTACCTAATTTTCATGGGCGCAAAAACGAAAATCCTTACGCACACTTGAATGAGTTCATGGACATATGTTCCATAGTGTGCATTTTTCACTTCATTAATGAGGCTCTCCGGTTAAAGCTCTTTCCTTTGTCATTGAAGGATCGGGCTAAATAGTGCCTCCATATACTGTCACCCAAAAGCATAACCACATGGAACCAATGTCAACAAGAATTCCTAAAAAATATTTTCCCATTGGAAAAACAAATCAGATTCATCGTGCCTTAATAAATTTCAAACAATTAGATGGTAAAGAATTTCACGAAACATGGTACAAACTAAACTAACTCATGCAAAAATGTCCTCACTATGAAGTGCCACGATGGCATTAAGTGGACACCTTTTACAATAACCTAGTGGAAAAACACCGATCCATAATTGATGAATTATATGGCGGTACATTCATGAGAAAAAATGAAAATGAGGGGTGAAAAACTTTGAACAATTTTCTGAAAATTCATGGCACCACCATGATTCTCGTATTAGATTAGAGGGGTCTACCTCTACCTCCAGCAACCCAAGAGGTATGTTGATATAGACCAACACCAAGACTTATCCCTCAAAGTTGACTCCTTGGTCAAAAAGCTTGATAGTCTCCTATCCTTAGGCCAGAGTCCTTTAAAATCCCCTCCACCTCCTGCCATTGTGTAGGTTTGTCAGCTCTGTGCTAATTTTGGCAACACTATAGTGGAGTGCTACTTAGCACCCCAACATCCGGAACATGTAGATCAAATTAATGTCACTCAAGGCTTTGGCTTCCCAAATAATTATCCATATTCCAACACCTATAATCCTGGGTGGAAGAATCACCCAAATTTTTCTTGGTGGCTACAAGGCCAAGAGCAATCTACTAATCAACAAAGAGGATAGTACACCACCCCCTCGCAGCCATCATTCCCGGATAATTCCTATCATCAGGCCATTTATCCTTTCCCACCTCTCTATCAACCTACATCCCCTTCCCATGCCCAATTAGATTCTACTATTCACGATACACTTCTAAAGGCCTTAATAGCTTTCGATAAACAGTACATCCAGGCATTGACCCAACTCGCTCACTCACAAAATCAATCGATGTTCAAGTTAGAAACCCAAATAGGCCAACTAGCAAACCAAATAAGTTAGAGGGAGGAGGAATAATTACCTAATCAAACCATCTCCACCTCCAAGGGTGTGCATTATGTTGGCGATTCTCTCCACCATAAGAAGGTCCAATCTATCACCACCCTTCGAAATGGAAAAAATTGACACCACCCCTATGGGCCCCAAAAATAAAGAGACAAAGTCTCCATCTATTGGGTCTGATTCTACTTTAAAAGGGAAAGAGGTTGCCCATAATTCTCCATCTACTTCGGACTCACCAAAAGTACCATCATATATTTCTAAGGCACCCTTTCCCAAATGTCTTGATGCACCTTGCCTCTTTCGTAAGAAGGGCGCTTCTCATGACAAAATCATTGAGGTGTTCAACCAAGTGAAAATCAATATCCCACTGCTCAATGACATCTAGCAAATTCCTTCATATGCCAAGTTCTTGAAAGACTTGTACACTCATAAGTGGAAAGCTAGAGCTAAATTCCTTGATACCATTTTTTCACCAAGTCAATGCAATTCTACAAGATGATATGGCACCAAAGCTCCCTAATCTTGGCGTGCCTATTATTTAATATGTTATTGGCACTCATACTATAAATCAGGCACTCATTGATCTAGGGGATACTGTTAACTTACTCCTATACTCCATGTATGCAGAATTGGGGCTTGGTGAGCTAAAATACACGACGGTCATACTGTAATTGTCCGATTGATATATTAAAGTCCCAATGGATATGATAGAGGATGTTCTTGTCAAGATTAACAATTTTTACTTCCCTTCCGATTTTATTATTCTTGACACAGAGCTTGTCCCTCCCACATCCTTAAAATCTCAAACATTTATTATTTTGGGACAACCTTTCTTGGCTATGACCAATGCACATATCGCAGTGAGGAGTGGAATAATGGAAGTATACTTTGGAAACATGAAATTGAACCTCAACATGTATGGTGCTGCCTCTCAACCTCAATCTGAGGAGAATTGCTATGCAGTCGATGTCATTCATGAGTTGGTTGAGGAGGCATCATCATCAATCATAGGTGAAGACCCTCTAAAATCATGTCTTGCACACTTTGGCCTTGAAGAATTTTACATTGATCAATCCATTGCGGAGGTTAATGTTATGCTAGATCTTACACCTCCAATGGCTATTCTGATTTGGTCAACTTATTTTGAGCCATTGCCACCATTGCCCACTGCCCTATTTTGAGCAACTCTTGTAAGGCCATGCACATTGTCCCTGGCCCACATCACCTAAATATTCTACCATCTGAGCCAAAACCTAAAAATTTTAAACTGGTGGAAACACTTTTTGAGGTTATACCGATTCATGAGCCTCCCATTATACAGGAGCATATTAAAAATAATGGTTTAAATTCTGATTGTACCAAGGACATGGACTTGATTCTATCATGCACTTTATTCACATCCACTTGTTGTGTTCCTTTTATGTCACCCTTTGACAAGGCCATGTCCTTTTGGCCTAAGAATCATATGCCAATATATGGCACAATCTTCACTCTGATTTCCCTCCGCACCTACTTCTTTCCACTATTATGGGGATAATTTGACAATCCACTTTGGCACGATCGTTATATCATCAACTACAAGAAGTGCCATAAACACTTGATTGACATCAGGCTAAAACTTAACGCTTCTTGGGAGACACCCAAGTTATTTAGTTCTTCTTTGTTTTAATGAATATAATTCTAAAAATAATAAAGTCTAGGAGACCTAAAATCTATGAAGGTTGAGATACTTTCATTGTTTGCCATGCTTGAATGACTGTTGATGGTCTAGTATAGCCGCCCGTGTAGCTAGCCTTAGTGATGTGTTATATGGGATTACCTAGGTAAATTACGGATGGTTGTGAAAGGTGATTGGAGGTCTCTCAATAATGGTGAAGTCACAAAGTGCTGCCTGAGAGAGACTAACATGTTGAATATCGACCTACCCAGGAATACTGGGAGACTCATTCTATAATGTATTGCTAAGTAAGTGAAACGGGGAGAAAAGTATGACTTGTATGTTCCACGTGGTGAAATGAGGGGTTAGTTTAGTTATTTATTTTATTTGCATATTTTTCTTTATTTTTTTGTTGGACTAACACACAGGACCATTTCGCCCAAGTTGCTCGTAGGCCATTTCCTTCCAAAATCATTCATATGCATTACCAAATGCAACCATGACAATGCAACTTTTCACAATGTGCAATTACTAAAAACAAGTACAAATGCACATGTAACGTACAATCGAAATGTGACATTCATACACTTACCAATACCGCTTAAGTGAGTACTCCCTTTTTATTTTCCAGAGTCTCTTGATTCTCCACAATTATCCCTGTAAAACCATCTAACAAAATCAGTCCATATTATAGAAATTTGGACAACAATCACATGCATGATTAACATACACCATTATACTTTAAGGATCTCAAAACTCCTTACACTAGCATGGACACACATGCTACAATTTTATACCCACACATTCATATACATAAGACTCCATAGAAAATCTATATAACTTCATTCCAAAGCCTGCCAATTCCATAGAATCATAAAAATCATGAACATGCTATGGCATATGTGCATCCCTTAATCAATCCCTTAACATTTTTTCCTGTACCCAATTTCTCCTTTGCTACCACTTGTAGATCAAGTCATTAGGGACATGTACATGAATATGATACTTACATATTCCAAACCTTTAAACAAAACATAGATTAAACATACTTTCTTAAGAGTTTTAAGAAAACTATGCAATCATGACCACTTTACATCATTTCCCCAAAGGATTTATCTCTAACATCACATACTCTTAACAAGTTGGAAAAATTGAGGGGCTATTATGGTAGACGGACTTCAACCTCGGAGATCCAGATCCATTCTAACAGATTATTTGGTTGGTCTGGATCCAACCCCAAGCAACTTATAGAGCAATCCAAGGCCATCGTCCTCAAGGACCTCTAACACACATTTCTTCTGCATGACCGAAGGATGGGACCGTAGTCCATCGTGGATCCCTTCGGAAATCAAAGCAGACACTCTGGATATCCAAATAAGCCAACTAGGGATTTCGGCCTCACAGCACTCCAGTACATCTCTTATGCATTAGGTTAGAGCAAAATACATCAAATGGCTCTTGTGACCGAAGCATCTCTAGACAACGGGGATTGTCGGTCAGCTAGCTCCCCAAACCTTCAACTACTATGTCAGTCAGTAGAGCATCATGTGCTTTCCTTGTAGCAGGGGTATAACTCCTGGTTGACTGACCATTTAGCGGAGGGTCCACCCATCGGCAGTAACACAGGATGAATTTCTCCATCTGATTGCCCGCGGTTCCACCATTTATACAATGACCTGGCCCACCGACTGTAGCAACCCAGTTGGTCCAAGATGTACAACACTAGGGCTGACATCATCCGGAGGGACCAGTGATGCATGCCCTATGCGCCAGCCTTGGGACCCAAGTCAGATTCTCCCTATAAATACCTTATTAAATTACCATTCACGGACCCTCTGATTTCCTTCTCTTCTCTTCGAACAGTCACTAACTTAATCTTTGGAGTCCCTATCTAATCAATGCCAATCGGTGGTCTCTAACCCTTGTTTTCTAGGAGCCAAGAAGGAGTACCCCGTTTGTTCTTGCAGGTCAACCCACTCGAAGCTCTAGTACAATTTTCGACCTCCAAATTGCCAAAGGGTTCAACCGAAGGTCAGGTACTCCAGGAAAAGGCCACCACAATTGTCGATTCTTTTGGGGACAACTACAACCTTTTCCAAACTTTTGGTGGTTTTTCCTTACACCTCTGTGGGGATTCTGATCTATTGGAACTGAGATACCTCCTTCACGAGGAGCATAGAGCTGTCTGGTGTTCCTCCCCTTCCTTTATTGTTGTTGGTGATGGTCCCCCACTTGTCTGTTGGGATTCTCGACCCTTCATCCATCTAGCCTCCAGCTAGGCCTAGCTTCGATGTAGCCTTCACTGTGGATAGAATGATAAGGGAGGAAAATGCCAAGATCACCCTCCTCAAAGAACATGTTGCCAAGCTCACCCAACTTCCCCCATGAGCAACCTATATGACATCAAACTCCAGTGACATAAGACAACACTGATCCGACAAAGAAAAAGTGACACTGGACCCCTCTCGGTAGTCAAACAGAAGACATGGGTCAGACCCCGAACAATAGGCCTACGATGGATCTACCCCCAGTGCTCGGTCCTTAGGGACATCAGACGGGACGCTGTATATGTATGATCATGGGGCTTTCATCCTAGTCTGCCCAGAAGGAGAGAGCTTAGGTGAGCACCAGAGAAGACGACTACAGGGGGATGCAACAGAGCATCGCAAGCACCCAGATGCACATCACCGAAGCTCTGAAAGACGATACTTGCATAGGCATCGCCTCCACACGCCTCCATCCTCTTATAGGGACAACCAAGAGGATCGCCATCAGCTTAGAAGAAGATTCACTCAGGAGCATTCCAGGGGAATGTCCTCCATAGCATTGATGTATGGCTCGGACAGCTCTGCGCTTCCCCTTATTCCAAGACTATCGAGTCAGCAACAATCCCTCCGGGATTCAATCTACCCAAGTTTTTCAGGTACGATCCAAAAACTGACACTTACACACATCTTATTTACTTCCAGCAGGTCATGGCCCTCCATACGACCGATGATGTCGTTATGTGTAAAGTCTTCCCCACAAGCCTGGGGACACAAGGCTCCTTGTGATTCAACAAGCTTCCATCAAGGTCCGTTTAGAGCTTCAAGGATCTTGAGTGGGCATTCCTTGCTCGCTTCTTCAGGAACATCCCACAATGCAAGTACATTGACGCCCTCATTAGCCTTAGAAAATTCCAAGGCAAGTCTTTCCGACAATACGCCAATCGGTACTCAATCCAAGACTGCAACCAGGGCATCATAACCACATCCTTTAAAATGGGCCTTGAGACTGACAACCTGATCTTCCGTGAGCTCATGCTTAACCCTCTGGATGACATGAATGATCTCATGTATAGGATAGATAAATTCTACCAATTGGAGGATCTATTGGCCGACCATACAGTTCAATGCCCTACTGGCCGACCCCTTCCAGCACCCAGCTCTGGGCCCCGACATCAGGTCATTTTGGTGAAATCTAGAGAAGGGTGGATGCCAAGGTCGGAGGACTATGTGGACGAAACAATAGTCTTCACTGATACAACATATATTATCCTCAAGAAAATCCGAGATTAGCCCTTCTACAGGCATCTGGACCACAAGATGGGGACAGAAGGCAATGACAATGTCCAGGCATTTTGCACTTATCACAAAGAGAAGGGGTACTATACTAACTCCTGCCCTCCGTTCAAAGCATATATTGAGGTCCTAGTCCGCCAGGGCCACCTCAACAGATGGATCGATCGATGGAAAACCCAGGAGGCAGTCTGACAGGCCAGGCCGCCCTCTGGACTAGATGACAACATCCCTTTTATTCCATAATGACTAACTAGGGCTCCAAAGACTTCTGTTATTGCCAAAAATGGCATCCCGTCAAATTTCTCTAAACTCCATTGTCTCCACATTTTTAGTTGTTAAATAATGAAAATGCTTGTCTTCGTCTCTGTTCTTTTTGTTGTTGTCTCAACCCATAGGTCAAGAAGAAAAGGTCACCCGGTAAAAACTGGTCATTTTCAAGACAGACTGAAGACTCTGACAAAGCATTCAGACAAGTGATCCAGGAGCTAGCCTTCCCCAACAAAGTCCGACGTCTCCCGGCAAAACGTGGCTCTAGCAGCCACCATCTCAGTACGTTGACTATAAGCTG
>NMUG010006853.1:0-12367 GCA_002855965.1 Monotropa hypopitys | reverse complement strand
TTTTTCTAATATTTTTTTACAAAAATTGTCACTAAATTTATGTAAATCAATAAAAAATAAATTAACATTAAACAAAAATTACATGAAAAATAACAAAAAAAACATTAACTAAGATTAAAAGATGAGACATATTATTAATATAGAGTAATTTTAATTATAAAAGTGGAAATATTTAAAAAAATATATTTCAAAATTTTAAAAAAATTCGGGGCGGGTTTTCCGGGGCGGGGGAACATCAATTCGAACCCGTCCCAAAACACATCGGGTTTTTAAATGCCTCCCCCTAACCCTGCCCGATACCCAAAAATTTAAAAAAACCTAAATTTCGGGGCGGGCGGGGCGGGGATGTAATTCACTTTAAGATGTAATTCAAAATGTTGGTTCCTATTGCAAAGTCAAAACATGAATCTTGGCAAGTTTTCAAAACAATCCTCATCATAAATATCTATGATTGTATGCCATATGAGTTACAATAAGAGAATAGAGGAAATGACACATTGAGAATCAAAGTGAAATAATTATGTTCCATTCTTAAAAAGTTGGAATCCAAAAGGGGACAAACATTCAGGAACTGAGGGAGTAGAAGCCCAATGTTGAATGGCAAACTAAAACCAATGGCATGTCAAAAGTGTAGGTCAAAACGTTTTTGTATACGGCCAAAGTTTTTGTATACGGCTAAAGTTTGAACACTTTTCACAGGTAAGCCCCCAACATGTATCCTTGACAGCATTTGTACCGAGCTAGCTATACATAGTTGTCAAGGTGATCAAAACATCGAATCACTAGGTGCATCTTTGTGATCTTTCTTTTTGGCTGACTCCTCCCATACCAGAGGAGGTGGATTTGGTTGCGGATGAAGTTGAGCTTGTGGGCAAGGTCTAACCCTAACTGCTGGACAATGCAGTCTTAAGAAAGCTAAGGTGGTTATAGGATTTGTTTAGCGAAGAAGAGAGTCCAAGGCTTGGGCTATCTCCTGGTCGGACACCATTGTCGCCCCCCTCTCACTCCTCCACCACCACTGATATAGCACTTTTTTCATGCTCAGAATGTAACATGCATCCTTCCAAAGCAGCAGCATAAAACGTGCAAACAAGCTCAAGTTTGAATTTACTTCTGCCAAGCAAATGAAAAAAAAACTGGTCAACAAACAACCTATGTTCGAACTGACATTCCACAAAAACCGATTCTGATTCAAACCTGGAACATCTTCATGCTGTGCTTACAAGCTTTGCACGTCGAGTTTTCTGATCCACCTCCACTTTGAGACCAAGTCTAGTAATTTCGGGGATATCAACGGAACCCTGAATCTCCAATTCAGCTACTACCCATTGGTTTTCTGCATTCCCATCCAATAAATTTCTCACTGCCCAAATGCCCCATTCCCTCAAGAATGGGTTATCTTCATCTACGACACACTGTTGTAGAAGCAAAAGTATCCCATTTCTCTCTCTGATTTTGTCTTGAACATGCTTTCTCTGATAAGCACAGTTCCCTATGACTGCAACTATATCTCTCCGAAATCCTTTGTAAGGAAATTGTTTGGATGAATAAGAAGCTGTTCCGTTTTTGTCGTCATTTTGTTTCATTGCTTTCCTAATTGTTGTTGGAGGCCCAAGATCACGTACCAAACACAAAAGCAGTTCCAAAAGTCCGGATGATAATAACAAATCGACATCCACAGACCCATCCAGCTTAGAGACTCGTACACTATCATGGGCACATAGATCTCTCAAAATGCTGAGTGAATGTCCAAGGATAGCAACACCAATAGATCCCCTTGGTAGATCGTGCTTCTCACTCGACACGCAATCAACAGCTCCCACAACTTGTTTCAAGATTCCAAAAACACACGATGCAAAATCGTTGGCAATGGGTATTTCACCAATTCGCTCATTCAAGATTTCTGATATGATATTCAATAAGAATGCTTGTTCGGACACAAATACATCATTCCTAAAGGTGAGGGCTTGACCATTTTCAGAAGCACCAACAGGGCATAATCTAGCAAACAGTTGGGGAAATTGATTTTCTTCTAAGCAGATTCTGGATAAAAGCAACTTTAACCAGTCTTCTCGAAAGCCAACTAACAAGACTCAAAAAGAACATATAAAATAAACTACCTACAGTTCGTATAATTGCACTCAAAATAGAAAAATGGAAAGAAAATTAAAGGAGGGCAGAATAACGATTGTGAAAGCATAAGTGAATCCAAAAACATTTACCTGCTGAAGCAGTCCGTACAATTTCTACCAAGATGGGCAAGCCTTGATCTCCACAAAGCTTACCAAAAAGTTCATTACTTTCATCACAACAAGTATAAACAATCATGCACAAGGGATCACAAATTTCCTTTCTCCGTATACTAGCACTTTGAACAAACATATATGGAAAGAAGTGATCCCATATAGCAAGCTGGTGCTGTTCTCCAGCCAATGAAACATTTGCGAGAACTTGCAACCCCATACGAATCATCCCAATATCTGAATCAGAAGTGATCATTGGATGTAATGTAGTGAAGATAATTCCTACTCCATTATGTTCAACAAACATGATCTGATTGGTTAGTTCCCCGGCACATAGGTTTCTTAAAAGCCTCAGAGACAATAAGAGAAGATGTCTAGAAGAAGTGTAAGATAGATTTTGACAAAACTGTAGGACCGTGGGGAGGATTTTTTTGGAAGCAAGGTCCAAGCGACCATTTGCGGTTCTAGAAGCTTCAGTTAAAATCTCTAGAGCCTTCTCTGGGGTAGATGAGTTTGAAGCAATCAACAATGGGTGAATGATATGTTCTGGTAGGGAGCGTACAGATAATGGATTGTCGTCCATTGCTACCCTGCTTTTAAGTGAACATGGTAGAATCAAGAACAATGCAATATGTTACAAGAGATAAGGACACATCTATATCATCGAACATCAAAGTAAACGGATAAATGAAATCATAAGTTTGGGTTCATAAAATTAGTACAAGTACACCTCGAATAAATAATAATCCATCTTAATGACCTCCCCCACCTTGGGCTAACCAACTATTATACATAAGGGTGGTCACTGCATCCCTCCACTCTGTCCATTGGTTTGATGGCTCAACAAATGCAATATGTTCCGCGTTAGGGACCTCGTGTGTTCTTTGCTCCTCCCAATTTGCGCACTCAGTCTCTACTGGATCCACGAGCATTTCCCGTTTAATGAGATTGTGGAGGCAGCAAGTTGGGACAATGCGACATTGGGTTCTAATAGGATAGTATGTGGGTGACCTCAATATTGCCCACCTCATCTTCAAGACTCCAAAGTTTTTCTCAATCACATTCCGGACCCTTGTCTTCAAATATTTATATGGTACCATTGACCCCGATATGGTGCTAGAAAACTTTCACAATTGGAGTAACTAGTGTCCATGAGGTAGTACTAACCTGAAAATATACAAGGGCTTACAATTCTTATTGCAAATGAATTTTTTCTATAATGAATGGAGGAGACAGGCGGATTGAGTTCAGTCACATACCATGTGGAACTCTCAACCCATTGGGCATTGTCAATGTTGGGATTTTGAACCTCGCAAAACCCACATGCAGCAGAAAGCGCGAGCACCAGACTAAACAAACACAAGGAAAAATAAAATATGAAAAAGAATACCAAGAGATGTGTGGTTCAACCCCCTCTTGCCTACGTCCACGGACAAGAAAAGAAATCCACTATATTGTTGGGTACAACAAGATAAAGATAATCCAAGTTCTCGTTCACCAATATTTTTCTCACTTCTCACAATATATTTTCCCTCTTGCTTGACGCACTTTCTCTACAAATACATCACGACTCTGCCCTTTTCTAATTTGATCCTCAAATAACGATCTCACTACAAGTGTAGCCAAAAGTGTCTAATTCTTCCCCCAAAGACAATTCAATACCCAAATCACACAAAATTGCCTTGAACTTTGCTTGTGCACTTCTCACTCGCCGTCATTACCCTAGCTTCATGCAATAGTCTCATGTATATAGGAAATAACTCTAAACATATAAGAAACACTAGCCAAAAAAGGGTTATGTACGTTTGGCACCCTTCCGGTCCTCTAGCGCCCCGCGGGCAGAGCTGACTGCCCAAATTTTCATTGCACGAATTTCTTCCCATGGACCAATTTTAGGTACCTATTGCCTTGCCAAGCACTCCAATCTTATCCCTTAAGTAAGCCACAATCATGTGGAAAATCGAAAAGCACAACCGACTATAAACACAAAGGATTGCACTGCTACAAATATCTCGGCCTCCTTATTCCTTGTTTTCCGTTTCTCTAGTATTGCCATCCTACAATGGTTATGAAATTACTTATATGGTATAAATTACAAAATAAGACCGACAAACACAATTAATGGGACACAGTATTTTTTGACTTTCAAATGACAAGTTAATATTATGTTATGTATACTTCATACGGAGTACCCAAAAAATGTATACTTCATACATAGTAAAAATGTGCCACACATTTAAAATGTTAAGACTTAATGCGACGTGGCGATGTTGCTTAGGAGGTGAGATTCATTTTGTTCATCTATTGTAACTAGTGATGAAATATCTACTAGTAAAAGGGAAAAAACAAAACACACTTAAGGAATCAAAACACAAGCAAATAAACCAATAACTTCTGAAGCAAAAAAGAATGACGTCGACAACGAAGATAACAAAATATCCAAACTCTGAATACTGATCATAAATGACCCTGTGTCGCACTAAATAACCATGGCAACACAACCAGTGTTGCAAGGAATCGTAAAACCACTACCCAAACTCACAACTTCATCAACAAAAACAATCTTATGGTCGAAATCAGTAGTGGATTGGAAGAGAAAATTTAAGGACAAAGAAAATCAGAATATGTACAAAGTTGTAAACCCTAAAATCAGAACCAAAACAAAGTTAAACATAATAGGTAATGTACTGAACCTCACCGAACACACACACACACACACAAAATCTGTCTTCTTGTGTGTGTCGCAGGAACAAAAGAGGGGGGAAATGGGAATGGGGGTAATAACGAGGGCTGGAGATATTAGTGAGGAAGGTGGGGGATACGTATATCCTGTTGTGGTGGGAGTATGCTATACAACCGGATAGCATAATCCGTATAATGGTGTTTTCTAAAGACCAAATAAATATAACTTATCCGGTGATATTCTTGTTCGGCTAGCTAATTCCGCCAACAAAGTGGCCCTAAAGGCCTGTTTGGCAGAGGCCTTAGATGACCAGATAACAAGGACTCCGGATAATACTACGCCAAACTCTTTTATCCACTGTTTGGTAAACAAGCTTTCTTTGCGGGTAATAAGGACCCCTCGTTCCTTCACTCATTCCACCCGCGTTAATGAATCCTAGCTTCACCTGTGCCCCTGTCGTTTTATCGGGGTAGAGTAAATTATCCAAATGCCAATCCAAGAAAAAAAATCACTGATTCTTTTTTTTAATATTATTTTAAACGACCCTGTAAAAATAAGTTCATTCGAATAAGTGTAAGTACTTCATCCGAACTTTCAAGTCTCCTTTAAATGATTAAAATGAGTAGTTATATTTATTCGATTACGCTGATTTTTTGCAGGTCCACTTAAAATAATATTTAAAACTTAATAAACGGATCAATTTTTGTGTGGGACCCGATGTGGGTCCCAATTGAGCATGTATGTGTGGGACATGCATAGGAACCCACACAAAAATCGATCCATTTATTAATTTATAAATATTATTTTAAATGATTCACCAAAAAATCAGTGCAATTTGATAAATGTAAGTGATCATTCCAACCGTTCAAAGTTTTATTCAGAAGTTTTATGCCTAGAAGTTATGAATGTTTCGTTAAACGGTTGGATGAAGAACTTAAATTTATCTGATTGTACTGATTTTTTTGCAGGGTCACTCAAAATAATATTTAAAAATTAGTAATTGCTTCATATTTTTTGTATGCTGTTTGAGGTGGGTCCCGCATATTCATGCTCATAAAAAATGTTTTTTCATAAAACTATTTTTAAATTTTTTATACATTTTTAAAACTATTTTAATAAAAAAATATTTTTTATTAAAAACTATTTTTACAAAATTGCTTTTCTTCAAAACAGCTTTTTATATCAAAACTATTTTTTATATAAACTACTCTTCTATAAAACTCTTTAAAATCTTTTTATACATAACTGCTAAAACTGTTTTTTATTGTTTTTTTTTCGCAAAACTTTTTTTATAAAACTTTTTTCTTTAAATTTTTTTTTAAAATCTTTTTTATATAATGTTTAAAATAAGTTTTATAATAAAGATTGAAAAAAAAAATACTCCCTCCGTCCCAAATTGTTGGGTCCTTTTGGGAAATCAAACTTATTAAGGGGTGTAAGAGGTTTGTATTGCTTTTTCGGTTTTGTCCTTAAATCCAGTCGATATTAACGAGACCAATTTCGTATGGCTATTTTCTTATATGAAACTCAAAACATATATAATATTGATCTTATTTGAAAGATATCAATTAGTTCTATTATACAAAGTTATTAAAATCATAAAAATTATTATAAGATAAAAGATATTTGACAAACTAATTGAGATGGAAAAATACTTTTTAAGGATAAAATTGGAAAGTGATTATATTTTGATGGATATTTTTTGAAATGAGACTATGTTTTGGGACATTCCAAAAAAAAATATAACCCAATAATTTGGGACGGAGGGAGTATTTGACCCTTGAGTTGGAATTGATTTGAATTGCTTACTCGAGCACCATCCATCACTGAAGGACTTTGGGATGTTATGTACTCTTGTTTAAAAATTTACCATTTAACCCTTGAGTATTTTTACCGTAAGAAAAATCCCAAAAGATTTTATTGTTGCAAAGCATTTTCTAGAATTTATTTCAATGAACCCAAAATTGTTTTCCTAATCAAACCTCATTTTCTTTCTTTGCCTAAAAATGATTTTTAAGACCCAAAACCCTTTTTAATTAAAGCCCAAGTTTCTTTGAAGTTTTAAACCCAAAACCAAAGCCAATCGAGCCCAAACAGCCCGAAACCAACACAAACCCATTAGGGTTTCGGTCAAAACACATTTTCAGAGCATCTAGAAGTCGCCGAGCAAACTGCTCAGTCTAGCAGCAAGCCCGAACCACGAACCACGAAGGTTATAGTCGCAGAGTCCAACTTTGCAGCAGCAAGGTTGATCTTCTTCTAGAATCTCCGCAAGTGGGAGACACCTTTTCCGATTTTGGGGATCCATTTTCGGGATTCTTTGCCCAAAATTAACCTTTTCCTAATTCCTAAACTACCTCTAACCTTCCCTTTTCTAACCTATAAATACTAGCCTAAATCTATGTTTTATCACACACTTCATCAAATCTCCCATCCTAGGCATCTTTATCTCTTGCAAGTCCCTTCTCTCTCTAGAGTTCTTATTGTTCTACCCCTTGTTCTTGAGAATTCTTCGAAATTTTCAAAAAAAACATTCCTCGATTTTTGTTCTAACAAAGCCCCGAGTCAATCCGAGTCAATCCAAACTGCCCAATCCAAGTCTCGAAGTCCAGAAAGTACTAAATTGTATGGAAACATTGCCCGAGTAAAATCTCGAATATTGCATCAAGGTTCCGAAGCTGAGGAAAAGCGTCGGTCGTTGATTATAGGGGTGAACTCCATCCATCGCTTACAATTTGAGGTACAATTTTAACCTTCCTATTTACTGTTTTAGCCCACATTCATTTTATTTAATTTATTCCCCTCCTCGTTTCCCAATTTGGAGAATTGGGTAATTAAATGTAAAGTTATAATTGTACAATGTGAGTAGAGATTAATCGTTTCGGTCAAACGGGATGGGTGCCTAATACCTTCTCATCCCGTAATTTAACTCCCGAACCATGAATCTCTGGTAATTGATGACTAAGGAAAGTCGCCAAGGTTCCATGGTTTACCCGTAAAAACCAAGTGACGACTCCATGTAAATATGTAAAACTAGATACCTCTCAGAATAAAGGTTTCTCGCAAAGGGTGATGGGCGCCCACAGTAGCGACTCCACTGGTGAGAAACGTCTAGTTGAGTCTATGATCTATTACACTTTCAAAATCAGTTCTTTGGAAAAGCTGTCAAAACAGTGAGCTTCGCACTGCTGAAGAACGAAAGGTGTTTAAGTAAATCGATGCATCCCTCCCTCCATACCACCTGGGCTTTTTTCATTGTACTTTGTTTTTATTTGTGTAACATTTTTGGCAAACCTGATTAGACATGAGAGCTATACTCAAAAGGTTATTGGAACATTAACTTTAAAATTTAATTGTTTAATTTTTTGCATGTACATCGATGTTCCGGAAGCCCCGCTAATACTACTCGATATCCTAGATGATTTTACTGGACTTGGGATGTCATAGACGTTAGCAAGTCGAAGGCGATGATAAATCACGTGTATCGCTTCACCGCTATCATATACGATTCTATGGTATGCGTTAGTTATATCGTGCCTACTATGTCTGAGGTCCCTTATGAGACTACCAAGCCTTTAGCATATAGAAAACTCTAGAATTTTCCAAACAAGACAGATGCCTTGTTAGGGTTATGTGTCACTACATACTCTCAGTCTCCACAGGTTAAAGCAGAGTATCATCAAAATTATCAACAAGGCAGTTATGGAAAGATCAACAACAACGCAGGGGCAGTAAGTTGATTTGGGCTTTATCCTTGAAATGGAATTCAGTCAAATGGAGTATAAAAATCTCCGAAATAGAAATCTATGAAACACTGATTCGGATACGAGATACGGATACGATACGATACGATACGAATATGCCTTTTTCAAAAAGTAGGATACGATACGTTGGGGATACGTTGAATATAAAAACAAATAAAAATAAAATTCCATTGACAATTAAACTTATTCATGACACAAGTTCACCATTCATAATCATATGTCAAGCAAAAAAAGTTTCATTTAACATCATCATCATTGAAAATCAAAAGATTGACATTCTCCATAAAAAAAGACCATCATCATTTCATTTCACTAAACTTCCATTGCTTCATTGCTCATTTCCTCGTCATCACCATCGTCCGTAAAAACTATGGCCTCCAACTCCGGTTCATCAAGAGAGAGTTGTGCAATGTCAAGCTCTCCAACATCCCCAAATGAATCAAAAGCATCTCTGGCAATGTCCCACATTTTTGTTTGCCCTTCCATGTATTTCAGAGTTCTTCTTGATAGGAGGCGGAGGTTTCTATGAATGAAAACCAAGTCTTCCGCACATTTTGGAGTAATGTTATTCCTTTTAGCCGAATGCATAAATGAATAAGTACTCCAATTTCTCTCGCTACATGAATGATGATGAAGGTTGCAAAAGTAGCTTTATGGCTACGCTTTGAAGCCATAAAGCGTAGAGAGAAATAGAGCAGACGAGAGAGGAGAGAACTTACGTGAGAGATGAGAGAAGACGAGAAAGAGAGAGTAAAGAAAAGAGAAGAGAGAACTTATAAGAGAGAGGAGTTGATGGTTCCGTTTCTTAGCACTCTATCGATCTCAATGAGCAATATCATAATTTTGTTTGGAAAGGTAAAGTGTTAAGTGTAACCTAATTACACTTGACATTCATATTTTTAAAGAAATATCAAATTTAACCCCGTGTGTATCCAAATGTATCCAGAGCGTATCCGAGCATATCCAAAACGTATCCGAGCATTAAAAAAGAAAAAAACATGATACTCTAAAAACGTATCCGATACGTATCCGAGCATTAAAAAAGAAAAAACAGGATACTCTAAAAAACGTATCCGATACGTATTCGGAGCGTATCCGAACGTATCCGTATCCGATACGTGTGTGGTACACTAAGAAGCACGGACACGGACACGGGACACGGACACGGACACGGACACGACACGACACGGACACACGGACACGTAATTTTTCCAAAAACTAGGACACGGACATGTTGGGGACACGTTAATATATATAATGATTTTAATTTTTAAAATTATATTTAATTCATATTAAAGATATTAGTAAAACTTAAAAATAGGAAAACTCAACAAAAAAAAACAGGTCGAGAAAGATCAGGTCAATATATGGCGCAAGTTCGAAAGCGTCATCCATCTTTTCGAACGAGTTCCATGGACAAATGTGAGCAAATATTTTTTTATTTTCTTAACGAAGGGTAAGAGATTAATTTAACTTAACTCGTCTAATTAATGACTAGTGGGGATTAGTGAGGGGCAAGAGAATCCTTTCAAGCACAGTCAAACTCAAACTTCCTGATGTGTGAAGCCGGATGGAAAGAGTATTGGTTTCCTAAAATAAGGTAAGGTGATGACTTACACGAAACAAGGGGAATTGGTTGGGTTAGGGAAAAGATTAATACAAGGACAGAAAATTCAAGAACTAACAATCCCAGAACTAGAACAGGTAATCCCATTTATTTCACTCAGTAGTAAATCAAACAATGCCGTAACTTTTAACCGAGAATTTTACTCAAATTAAACCCTCCGTTTGTTCTTCAAAGACCACTATTTTTAAAAAAATCAAGAAATCTAAAGATTCTATTCTGTGAAAAGCACAACATTAACTTCAAGTTTTTTTTTGCAAAAAATGGGGGCGTTTGTGTAATTTCAGCATCAAATCAAACATTACAGTCGTAATTACAATCTCGCGTACTATTTCGTTCCCTCCACAAGGGGGAAGACGGGACTCGAACGAAATCGGCGATCTTTCTCGACCTGTTTTTATTTATTCTGTTTTTTTAATAACACATAATGTGTCCGTCGCGTGTCCGTAACGTGTCCGTCGCGTGTCCGAGCGTGTCGGAAACGTGTCCAACTCAAAAAAAAGAATTAAATATTTGGACACACAAAATCACGTGTCGGACACGTGTCGGGAACGTGTCCGAGCGTGTCCGTGTCCGACACGTCTGGGATACGGACTCGTGAGGCCCGGAAGAGTGTACGAATCCTAAAATAGAGTATATGTGCTTCCCAGATAGAAATGAATGCTTAGTTTGGCCTTGCAAAATGAATGAAATGCACTTCCCCCACTTCCCCTTCAGTCTCTTGCACTCTTTACTATAAAGGCTTAGGCCTAATTTGAAGTGGCTTAAAGACACTTGGTATTTTTCGATATTTATCATTTTTGGATCATTTTGTGTCAATTGTTTCCTCATTCATCTCAACGAGGGAGATCGAAAAAGTTAAAAAGTGGTACCAAAAATTATAAAATTCATGTAAGACGCCGCTATATACAAAAACGCAGTGAAGAATAATTATCTTTTTGTCTATAAGGCCAAAACTTTAAACCAAACTAAACCAAAATATTCATACACTAACATAGGAGTGCAACCTGCAATCCGAACTGAGGGACATGTTTTTAAAAAGCAAGACACGCCTAATGGCCCTTACATATTTCTTTTATCAATCAAGCTACTGTCCCCTTTACCTTACTGCAACATCTTACTTTTACTTGCATTCTCTCTGTTGCATAAAATCCTAATTCCAAAACGAGTAAGTAGCTTCAAACACAAACCTCGAGCCTCACCACCTCTCGAAACACAATAAAAAACAAGACAATATTTCCTTCTTCAATCACGCTATTGTCTACCCTAGATGTCAGGCGAAACAAAGTGAGTGAAATCTCTAGAAGTCGTTGCCTGATGTTGTCTCAATTATTGCATCTTAAACTCATGGATCCCCAATCTCCGAAAAGATGAGTAACATTCACATCTCCCCCGAAAGGCCCAAGACCCAACATTGAAATCCATTCTCAACAGATGCGGCTCTCAATTTCACCTTTCGATTCAAGGATATTTTTCTATCGTTTTCACAGCCAAAAGATTAATTACCTCGTTAGCCTTCTCAATCCAAGTCCAACAATCAATTGTTCATCCACTACGTACTTTGTAATCAAAAAGTTGAGAACCGCGACCAATTTTGTACACCCATTTACACACTCGTACCACTTGTTACACACTCATACCACTTATGAGTGTGTGAATGGGTGTGAAATGGTTTGATTGTAGAAGATTTTCTTTGTAATACAATGCGAATAAAAATTTAGAATCATATTTTCAACAACCAAGGACACCGAAAAAAGGCGACACAGTGCACGAAGCTCCCGCATATGCAGGATCTGGAGAAGGATTGATGTACGCAATCTTACCACCGCAAGCAAAGAGGCTGTTTCGGTGAATCGAACCCGTGACCTACACGCCACAATGGGGTAGGCTTTACCGCTATGTGGGATCCTCCCTTCAACCATGGACACCGAAAAATACACATAATTTTAGAGACATTTGTTCGATTAAAAAGGATTGGTTCATGGCTCAAGATAACCTTGAGATGCTATGTTCGATACTTCAATAGCATTCGATGGTTATATGGGTATCCAAG